>JAHDVE020004223.1:0-187426 GCA_022606495.2 Halesus radiatus
AGGTATTGGGGAGGGGAAGGAGAAGGGGAAGAGGAAGGTGGGGGAAATACCTGGCTATTCAGATCTGGTCACCAAACACGGCTAAAAGCCATTTCAAGCAACGTTTCAATTCTGAATGGTGGTCTTTCACCAGGGCGATACTGAGAGTGTTATTTGATTATACGGCCACTTGGGCTTTTTTTTTTAGGTTCCTGTTTTTCAAATTTAATACCTCCCTAATTGAGAAATTACGGTGTTTAGGGAGGGAGTACTAATATTTATTGTTCATATTTAATTTATAAACATATTTACATTTTTTCCAAGTGAACTTATAATGAGCTTTTACATGGATTTTATAGGAAAATATAAAGAGCTACCAAAAATTACAAGTACGTAGAGCTTCTAAAGCATGAAGTAATGAACGAACTTTTTCAAATGTTTAACAGTCACATAAAATAGAAAACCAAAACAATATTATTACAAAAATCATTAACTCTGCATTACCTACGGCATGACTATGGCATTCCCAGTTGGGGAATGTTGTGAGGCTGAAGGTATTGGGGAGGGGAAGGAGAAGGGGAAGAGGGAGGTGGAGAAATACCTGGCTATTCAGATCTGGTCACCAAACACGGCTAAAATCCATTTAAAGCAACGTGTCAAATCTGAACGTCTTTCACCAGGGCGATAGTGAGAGTATCTTCCACTCTGGAACGTGCGCAAATGTACTATATATTATTTTTAAATTAATTATTGGTGAAACAACGCAAATTAATTAAATAAAATTTACTTGCGCACGCCGGGATTTGAACCCGCGACTTTCGGATTTTTAGTCGAGAGTTTTATCCCTCGACCATGGAGGCCGTCTGATGGTGGAGCACTTAGCATACACATATGTAAACATACATAAAACATATATATTATCTTTTAGACAAACGTATCCATAAATTGAAGAAATGCACCAGTAAATTGCTTAGCTAGGCTAGCCGGTTAGTGCTTACCTTAAAAGTTTAAAAATTCATGCATCGGTGCTCAAATGCGTTCACAGACCGCAACACTGTAAATAACTAAAAGTGTAAAAATAAATAAACAATGTTAATATCTATTAAAAGCTTCTTACGCTTTTAAGGTCATTTTATAAATATTTTCCAGTTTAAAATTTATAAATATTTCAATAAATACCAACTCTTCTTATGCCACAATCTTCTAATAAATGTAACATCAATAGAAAAGGAGGATAAAATATCAACTGTAAAACTATCATCTCTATACTTAAATTTTCTAATAAAACTGTGTTCATCTGAAGCGACCTGCCAGGTAAGTAAGTTTTTTTCTGTCTGTACATAATTAGATAAAGAATAGGAAGTAATATTTGTACAGCGCTCTTGAGGTGATTTTTCACGAAAACGGCGGTATACAAATCATCCGATTATTATTATTAGCCAGCATTGAATTCTCGACGCCCGTATCGGAGCCAACGCATTTGTCAATTCAGCCACCGACCGGTCAAATCAAGTTTTAACCAGTTGTTGACTTCGAGAACAAATAATTAATGATTCAGTAATACAAAACATCAAAGCAAAAAACTTTTCCAAACAATGTGCGGGCGTTTACGAGAAGGGAGTATCGTTTTTGACGAGGGTTATGTTAAGTTCCGTAACAAGTAATAAAGTACTTAAGCCTATAAAAACACGTGGTGAATTGATTCAATGTTTTGGTTTCCCAAATAACAACCCTCTGCCAATAATATTATTCCGTATTACGGTTATTATCCTTTACTTCACGTGAAGCCGACAAGTGCCCCTTGGCAATCTTCTTTACTACATCACTACGTGTTGTGCCCTTTGTTAAAACAACCCCCATCCCCAAGGCGAAGGAAGAACCCGCGTTTGTACTATTACCTACTACCTGAATTTCCAATTTTTTATTCTTATTCATAAGTTTTGGTACGGAGCTTACATTATTTTCGAGTTCAAATCTAGGCACATGGTAGTGACATTTGTTGTATATCAAAATTAAAATATTAATGAACCGTTTTAGTGCTATGCTTATTTTGCAAGTATGTGTATAAATTGCTACGGATATTGTGTTTTTAAATAAAAAAAGTATTGTATTCACTAAAAATTCAATAACTTGGACAAATATCAATCAATTTTATTGATTTTTATTTTTATTATGCAAGTAAATAATGAAATTTTACGAATATCATAGCTCTAATTAAAAAAAATTACAAATTTATAACTACAAAAAAAAAATATATATATTATTTCACTTCACAATTGTGTTTTCCCGTGGTCCATGTAATCCCTTTTTACAGCGAGCGGCATATGAGAGTGGATCGCCGTATCTCATTTGCTTTGCTGCACACATTCATTTATGGTAACAAAGGTCTCGTCGTCAGTAGTTCCGCTGTCTTTTGATACATTACGATCACCTGCAATAGAACTAACTTCCGACAAGGTGAAAAATATCGATTCACTTTAGGGTGTATTGATTTTAAGAGGATGAACAATAAATACAGTTATCAAGACACGCGCCAACCGCAATATACCACGCTCAAATCTAACACGTGCTCTCCCGATGACGACAAAAAGCACACCGATAATTGCAGCGCTATAGCGCTGCATCGCAATTTATTTATTTTTATTTTTCTTATTGTGTGTAACAGACGTCCATTTACTATACACATGAACAAAACAATAATGTGTATGAAAACTATACGGAATGTCAAGAATTAAAGTATATATATTTTTTTACTTATTATAAGCTACGTTTTATTTTATTTTTCACAAAAGAGAAACGTCAAATGTACGTCTATGAAAGTGGGCGGGTACTATTTTATAATCTACGATAGTGCGCGGGCACCTCATTTAGGATAAAAAATGATTGAAAATAGGCCAACAGAGCGAGTTGAAGTTGGGAAGAACGACCGTAAGAGTTTTTGATATTATCGTCTTCGGTGATTAAATATTACAATGCTTCAATAAATGATTCTTAAAACATTGAAATACGTATTCGAAACACCCACATTTACTTAATAACGGGACTCCGGAATTTCATACTTTGTTCATATATTATTCAATCTCTGTGAAACAATCGAATACAACGTTATTATATAAATTATAAATACAGATGAAAAGAATTCACCAATAAACAAGTCCACGGTCAAGGGTTGAAGGAAACTGTACACTTTGCGAGTGGGATCCTCTGCGCAATATGAAAGCTGCGTAATACGAAAAACAAACTCCAAATTGGCTACACGTGTTTTGGAAAAAGATTGATTGTACGAAACTTTTCGTAAAGTACGTATTTTATTCATGCGTGTACTGTAGCATTTATAATTTGACGTTTAATGGCGTAACTGTGTGTATCAGGAAGAGACAATTTCCGTTATTTAATTATAAATAATGATATCACGATTTAAAGTATGCCACTTTTGATTTGTGGCCTAAACGGTGTGTTCGTGTGCGAAAAGCGTTTGTGATGTCACACCGGCTAAATGCATTTTTTTTTTAAATTATCTAACTAAATAATGAAATTTTTCGAATATCATAGCTCTAATTAAAAAAAACTATACTTTTATAAGTACAAAAAAATTAATACGAGCATATATAAGATTATTTCACTTCACACTTGTGTTTTCCCGTGGTCCATGTAGTCCCTTTATACAGCGAGCGCCTGTGAGATTGGATCGCCTTATCTCGTATGCTTTGCTGCACACATTCATTTATGGGATCAAGGGTCTCGTCGTCCGTAGTTCCGCTGTCACTTGATACATTACGATCATCCGAAATAGAACTAACCTCCGACAAGGTGAAAAATATCGATTCACTTTAGGGTGTATTTATTTTAAGGGGATAAACAAGGGCAAGTGGCAGCTTCAGTCTTAGCAACAAGTGGCGTTTAGATATTTTAGTCGATTTAATATTTTTCGTGCGATGATCAAAATCGGATTTTTTTATAAAAATATTACTTATACACAGTTTTAATAGTATAGTAGAATCATTTTAAAGAGATTCTTGCTTTCGTAGTGGTGTACTGAATGGTAGGGCTTCCACTACCACTATCTGTGTGCACCATTACACAAGCAATAATCTTTTAAAAGTGATTTGCCTGTATCTCATTTGTGAAAATACCCCATTGTAAATAGTATGGTACTACGTATGTTTGAATAACATTTATGGAATCAAGCAGTTTCCACCCCTACATCACAACCCACCCTATTCACGTGTGACTTCTCGGGGTGTTGGGGGTGGGTTGGGATGGGGATGGGGTGGACCTTGGAACCTTCCCCAAGGCCGTAAGGCTGCGTGTGTAGGGCGCAGACTGCTATGTACTGTCCAGGGCTCGAAAACCTTTAAGGGTGAATCACAGATTACAGTTCTACCGAGCACCTATTATAAATAATTAATTCATCTTTAACAATTTCTTTTTTTTTTAAAGATTCCCGGGTTAATAATAACCCTACAATATTTTAATAATTCCTGCCAAAATGTTGCTTGTGTCATGATGGAGGACTTAGCTACCAGAATAATTGAACTCACGGCGCATTTGTCAATTCGGCTCTTTGTCGTCTATATATACTATTCTCCACTGTTCAGAATGTAGAGACTTGTTAACTCAAGCCAGGGTCTTGACATTTTTGGTACCAGTCTAAATGATTTTTGTCAGACTTTACGAAAATAAACTTCGAAGTTTATCATTTAGCATGTCTAAAATCATGAAATCTTCCAAAATCTTGTTTAGGCTTTGACTGGAATGTTCTCTCAAATGTCACTGTTTAGTTAATGTACAACATATGTGCTGTTCTTTTTTTATAGCCCTTGTTTATCTCATTTCGTGTTGTGCTTTTGTGTAATTTTTCACAATGGTCCGTTAATAAAAAAATTTAATAAATAGATATACATAAATATGTTGGCAACACTACTGGCGTCCTCCGCGCCGCATCACTGGCATTTATCCATTGAAAGGGCTTCGATTACACAGCACTCTCCAGATCTCTTCTAATCTCTTTTTTAAAAAAAATTATTTTTAAAACAAATACAAAAATTAACCTGGGTTACGAATAACCTGACAATATTTGAAAATCTCCTACTATCATCAAAGTAAGCGAAAGATGTTGCTTGTGTCGTGACGGAGGACTTAGCCAGCCGAAGACTTGAGCCCAGACGCGGTATCAACTCAGCCAGTGATATTATCCGTATTTATACATGACATTATGAGTGTAGCGATTAAAAGAGGGTATGTACTCAAAAATACATACTTTGTAGTCTGCTAACGTACGAAATACTACGAAAAAATTATCTGTGAATTCTGCGCGTGTAGTTAGGAGAGTGTATCGTGTATCCAATGATAAAAGTTCTTGCGCTGTAAGCAAGTTCCATATGAAATATGAACTGGATTTTAGGTAAAACGCTCTAAAATCCCTCCACTGGTTTTCAAACTCCATTTAATTTATCGACATTTTGGTATGTATTTCATAGAATTTAATGGATTACAGTTTGTGGATTTCGTCATTGGAAGCCTTGGACATTTTCCTAGCTACCCATGTGCAATTTACAGATGTACTCTTTGTTGTATCGCTTGCGTTAGCAACCCGCAAACTTACGTTTAGCACCTTGTTTTGGTGCTCGTCCTTAAATGAGTTCCATATGTACACTTGCATTATAGTCGACTACTTCCAATATTTTTCAAATTATGCTAAGATGGTGATTGTTGACAGTTAGTAACAAAAATAACAAAAATAATTTAATGTTTTGATTTGTCTTTTACGTGCCGTATGTTTTATTACAAATTTGTCATAATAGTGATTAAATCGTGTGATTTATTGGAAAACTGTAAAATTGGCACGGGTTTTTAGTGTTTTAATTATTTTAGTAAATTAAACAAATTGTATTGTGAGTGAATTATTGTCGACGTGCGAAATGGGCATGGTTTCGTGATCCAAAAGTCTGGCCATTCAGGCCTTGAATTTCTAACACTAAATAGTATATTAATAATAATAATGTCTTTATTTCAGCAGAAAAAAGCGGTGAGTGCAATACTCTGTCTGCCATATAAAAATAATACATTTAAAAAATAATGAAAAATTAGTGTAGAAATAGAATATAAAAAATAAATAAAAATAAAATAGAATTAAATAACATATTTAGCACTTATGCTACAGTGGCCTGATGGAAATTCTTCATCTACGATGTAGGGCCGCGCCCTGCCACTGGGCGACAGCCTGGACAAGAGTGCTTTACGATCTCCTGTAGCGCTGACTCGTCCCGGCTATTCTGTGGCGCATCAAAGCAGCGAACCCATTCACCCTTCCCTCTGCGAACATCTGCGAGGCGCTGCATCTCCAAGGGAGGCCGAACAGTGCCCTGTAAGCGTGGTTATATTGCACTGGGAGTGTGTCCATGACGCCTTGTGTACATCTTGTTTAATATACGAGTGACGTACAATGAAATATGATAGAAGAGCTCTATGTTTGCTGTATTTTCAAGGGCTTTATTTTATTTTAGTACATAAAACGGGCAATATGCCCAAAACTTGCATACATGAATGTTTAAAAAGCAATAATAATAAATAAGTATAATATAAACAACAATTACTATCTGGCAAAAGTGATACTAAAGCAAATGACAAACAAGTGAAAGATCGAAAACATATTATAAGTAGGTGTATAAACTAACTCCTTATTGTCACCTTTGCTGATGCACCATCTGTTTTAGTAATCAATAAAGGGCATCATCACTTTATCAGTTTGATATTAATGGTAAAACTTTTTTTTTTTAAATTGATTAATTGTGTCATTAATTGGGGCTGAGTCAAGGGCACATCAGATTTAATTTAAATCTTCGTCGAAGGTACTTCTAAAATCAAATCCCGAGCAAGGCCGGGTAAACATCGGCTAGTATAATATATTAGAATTAATCTAACCAATACACATCAATACTTGTATCACTTTTACACTTACACGTGTTTACTTCAGCACTGGTTCTCCTAGTGCGGTGTTTACGAAAAATAATTTTCAATTCACAGTATCACCTTCTAAAACGCACTCCACGTTGTAAAAAAAAAATACGGTTATTATTTATAAAAATTTTATACTTTAAAAATATTTTGTAATTATATTGCATTTTTTTTTTTTTTAATTTATTTTTATATATATTTTTTTTTATATGAATACCGCACAAGAGTCTCAACTGTTCCCAACCGTCTGGAGCCAGTGAGACTATGGCATCCCTTTGGGGAATGTTATGAGGCTGAATGTATTGGGGAGAGGAAGGAGAAGGGGAACTGGAAGGTGGGAAATACCTGGCTATTCAGATCTGGTCACCAAACACGGCTAAAAGCCATTTCAAGCAATGTTTCAATTCTGAATGGTGGTCTTTCACCAGGGCGGTACTGAGAGTATCTTCCACTCTATCCGCATAACGGATAGATTTGCATATAAATATCCACTTTGATAGTCCGTGCAGTTTGCACGGCATACCAGTGTATTTAGGGAGTTGCGGGATACCCTAGCTATGCGATTGTGTTTTTCATTTATGATTGTCTTCCCGAAGGTATTGTTGACTATCTCTGGGCGCTGATTGAAGGCCTTTAGGACTACAGGCCGGTACGGTGAGGGAGGCTGTGTGCTGTGTGCTGTGTGCTGTGTGCTGTGTGCTGTGCGCTGTGTGCTGTGTGCTGTGTGCTGTGTGCTCTGTACTGTGTAGTGCTGTGCGGCCCACGCAGCCTCGCTCCCGGCAAGACGCCGCCGTCAGCGTCGGCGTCGCGTCGCCAGGCAACGGGCCTACGCCCCGCTCCCGCGTCTAGATTTCAGGGTTGCCACTATTGCCGCTTCCACTTAAAACCATTTAAAACAATGTTTGTTTTTGTTTTTAATAATTTGTTGGACGGTCTCCGTGGTAGAGTGATTACGATCCTTGGCTACGAATCCGAAGGTCGCGAGTTCAAATCCCGGCGTGCGCAAGTAAATTTTATTTGATTAATTTGTATTATTTCACAATTTATTTATTTAAAATAATATGTTACTCCCAGTATCGCCCCGGTGAAAGACTACCCTTCAGTATCAAAACGTTGCTTGGAATGGCTTTAGCCGTGTTTGGTGGCAAGATCTGAATAGCCAGGTACTTCCCCACCTTCCTTTTTCGCATCTCCTTCCCCTCCTCAATAACTTCAGCCTCACAACATACCCCTATTGGGTATGCCATAGCCTCACTGGCTCCAGACGGTCGGAAGCAGCTGGGACTCTCGTGTGGTACTTACATAAAATAATAAAAATCAAAATTTCATCAGCTAGACCGGTGAGTGGATGAGTTGGCATCGCGTTTGGGTCTTACCTAGGCGTTGTTAGTTCAATTTCTCGGCTGGCTAAGTCCTCCAATATGACACAAGCAACATCTTCCACTTACTGTGATGATAGTAGGAGATATTCAAATATTGTCAGGTTATTCGTAACCAAGGAATATTTGTCTATATTTACAAAAAAAAAATCGTTATTATTACCAAGGAGAAATGATATATTGCAACCTTTTGGATTTGATAATTTCCTTGGGCGGTTTAACCTATTGTTCATTATCTTATTTAACGGTTATTATATCTCACTAGCTTTTTTTCGACCCTTTCTGAAAGTTTTTTTATTTTGGTGTATTGTGGCGGCCCTGCCTACGCCTACATCTCGTGTCCTGTTGATAGCGAGTTTTTCTGTGTTCCGCCCTCGCGGCCCGCAGCGGGTCAACAACCCTCCCCCGCCCTACCCCGTGGGCGGGTGGGGGAGGAGGTGGGTGGTGTCGCACGAGGCCGCTCACCACTCACAGTGGTGGCCTTTTGTTTGACTGGGCGACCTTTGGGCGGGAATAAGATCAAATAATAACTGTTTACGGCGGAAATGAGGATCAAATATGAAGAATCACAGTTTTGAAGGACAAGCAGCTTGTTACCATATTTACTGAACTGAAATTTGTGATGAACGCGCATTTGTGTGTTTTTTATTTATTATAAATCAAATTGAATAATGTTTTTATTAGTTTCTGCAAGTATTTTTAGTTTTTTTTTGTATTGTGACAGCTGTTTCGGCGTTTAAGCCCATTTTCTAACTGCCTTCGAAAGCAGCCTGCAGTTAAAAAACAATTGTGCAACAAACGCATTTGTGGTATTATTTTTAAGGGATGAATTACATTTCGTAGGTTTTTTTTATTTTTTATATGAATATCGCATAAGGGTCCCAAACTGCTCCCAACCGTCTGGAGCCAGTGAGATTATGGCATTCTCAATTGGGGAATGTTGTGAAGGTATTGGGGCTGAAGGTATTGGGGAGGGGAAGGAGAAGGGGGAGAGGAAGGTGAGGAAAAGAGGAAATATCTGGCTATTTCAAGCAACGTTTCAATTCTGAATGGTGGTCTTTCCCCAGGGCGATACTGAGAGTATCTTCTACTCTGAAAGAGTGAGGTTAAACTTACATAGCATTAATCGTTATCATATTTAATAAACTTAGTCGAAGTTTTGATTAAATTGAAATCGATTTAAATAGCAAACAATTTATTTTAAAATATTTAAAAAATCATGTCATAATCGATAGCTTTTATACGGAAGCTTTTTAATGTGACGAAAGTGTTGTTTTACGTTCACTTTGGCGATAACTCTACTTCTATAAAACAATTTACCACACTGATAAGTTCACTTAATTAATAATAACAATGATGGTTGATTATATCACGGTCGGAACTTGTAATATTTACACATGTCGCGGGTACATCATTATAAATGAATGGAAATAGATGTTTTGTTAGCGGGCAATAGTATCAAAGGAGTTGAACCAGTAACCTAGATTAGAAACCCAAAGTTTTTCCCGTTGATCGTATAGATTCTGAACACTGGGGTCTATGTATATCTAATTCAACAACAATTTTATATTCTGTATAGAGCAATACTTCTAAAATCGTGACTCGTGTTTTGGCAGCGAAGATAGAAATCGCTACACTTTTTTCAATGAAACTGTTTTTTTTTTCAAAATTGCCACTTGTGTATACACTGAACAGAAAATATTTTAAATTGTGATCGTCAGTTTGCAAAAAGTTTTTCTACTCTAGTGACTCCAGAACTTATGTCGTCAGTTTACAAAAAAACTTTTCTAATCTAATGCCTCCAGAACTTATGTCGTCAGTTTACAAAAGAACTTTTCTAATCTAATGCCTCCAGAACTTATGTCATCAGTTCACAAAAAAACTTTTTTAATCTAATGCCTCCAGAACTAATGTCGTCAGTTTACAAAAAACTTTTTTATTCTAATGCCTCCAGAACTTATGTCGTCAGTTTACAAAAAACTTTTCTTTTCTAATGCCTCCAGAACATATGTCGTCAGTTTAAAAAAAACTTTTCTATTTTAATGCCTCCATAATTTATGTCGTCAGTTGAAAAAACAACTTTTCTAATCTAATGCCTCCAGAACTTATGTCGTCAGTTTACAAAAAACTTTTCTTTTCTAATGCCTCCAGAACATGTCGTCAGTTTACAAAAAACTTTTCTACTTTAATGCCTCCATAATTTATGTCGTAAGTTGAAAAAACAACTTTTCTAATCTAATGCCTCCAGAAATTATGTCGTCAGTTTACAAAAAAAAAACTTTTCTTTTCTAATGCCTCCAGAACTTAAGTCGTCAGTTTACAAAAAAGACTGGCCAATAAGTAACTCCAGTACATGAAAAAAAAACAATATTGACACTAATAAGTTATATATATTGTTTTTCTTATATTATATATTTATATATATAAGTGTTGTTTCATTTTTTCATAGACACAAATTTTAGCGATTTTTTTTTAATGCGGTTTATAAAACGTTGGTTAAGTGGATTAAAAAAATGCAGCCGGAAAGAATTGCAATTACTTTTTTCCCCCTTTAAAATTTATTTTTAATGTTTTGTAAAACATGCTTCGGACGGTCAGAAAATATCATATTTCAAATTAGATTTTGATGTAATTTAAAAAAATATAAAATAATTTTTTTTATCTTTAAAGCAATATGTTAATTATATTGCTGCATAATAATATTATCATTATTTCAAATTAATAAATAATCACTCTCCGACGTTCCTCTGCCCCTTAAATAAGCAAGTACCTATTCAAGTAACCCAGCAGACATCTATAAGTCTAACGGCAAACCTACAAAACCAAAGACAATCAACCGACCGCCGTCACTTTCGATTTCGGCCGCCATTACGGCGGAGAAACAGTTTAGCCGCCAGTCTGCTGCGTTTTTTATCTGCGCTTTTCGCCAACTTTCGTTCACGATCGCCAACAGAGCGTGGAGATACCAGAGAGCCGTTACCGTTCTGCTACTGTCGCTGAACAGATTATCCCGACGAGTTTGATCTATACCGAATTTAACGTAGATTATTATCTACTTTCGCCCATGTCTACGCGTATTCGTAGACACGGGCGAAATTGAATAAATGAATAAATTCAATCTCGTGACATACCCGATCTAATTCTCAATTTAACACGTAATTAATTATTTATTCTTTGGCTTAGGCCTTGCAACCCTACGATTATTTATCCCGCGGCACCATAATTACGGAGCGGATACCATGGATGTCACTGAAAAGTCGCCGGAGATTGTGCGATGTGCAGGACTCCATCTAACGTATAGAATCCCGCAAAAATCTAATTTAAACCTGGTCCATAGAAATCAAAGAGGAGTTTTTTTACATGGATACCGCACAAGCGTCTCAACTGCTCCCAACCGTCTGGAGCCAGTGAGACTATGGCATCCCCAATTGGGAAATGTTGTGAGGCTGAAGGTATAAGGGAGGGGAAGGAGATGAGGAAGAGGAAGGTTGGGAAATGCCTGGCTATTCAGATCTGGTCACCAAAAACGTCTAAAAGCCATTTCAAGCAACGTTTTCAATTCTGAATGGTGGTCTTTCACCAGGGCGATACTGAGAGTATCTTCCACTCTGGAGTTATCCAGCATCTTGAAAAGAAAGTTTTTAAATAAAACCTAGTCCGCCTCAGCGCAGGAACCCCCCAGTGAGGAGGATTATGGAAAACATTACAAATTGTCGTACTAGCTTTGTAAAATTTTATTATCTAAATGAAATAAATATATATTGAAACTAAATAAAAAAATAAATAAAAAAGAATGAACATATATTATATAGGTGAGATATACACAATATAATAAGAGGGAGACAAAATATAAAATGAAACAATGGAATAGTGAGACAGAGATATGCTTACGCGTCATACAATGGGACAACTTTTTTTTTAAATCTCTATGTATAATTTGCTCTCTATTTTATTCGCTGCTTTGACGGTTTTCCAAGTTTATGTTTCAATATCGTGATTTCAATTAGGTGAGTGTGATCATAAATTCTTGATACATTATTTATTTCTGTTCGATCTTCCCTAAATCACGAATCATGACATTCATGAAGATATAAAAACAGCAAAATCAGACCTACTTTTATATTTAACAGTATAATCAATGATCATGACTTGAAATCTCCAGATTTCACGACCATGCCAAATATAGAGCCAACTGATATCTTCAAATTTGAATTCGTCTCGCAGTTGCTCTTCTGTCGACTTAAATCTATCAAAGTGAAAAAAAAGAGAAAAAAAAAGCGCTTTGCAATTTCATAGATTAAGTTTGCTGGTTGGACTTACCTGCCTGTCTCAAATTTGTGGTAAAAAAGCTCACATTTATTGGAAACTGAGGAAATTCACGGAATTAAGTTGTCTATACTTTCTCAGACAGTTATCGAACGGATTTAATGTTTTTATATTTCTTTTTATTATTTTTCTGAAATTTTGATTTAGATCTTGGGCACGGACTACGGTGGGTACGGACAACCAATAAGGCGATGCAATGGGAAGTAATGCAAAATCATGTGTTTTCGGTTTGAGAATTTGACGGCCTAAACATATAAATTATTTAATTAAAAACTGTAAGTAGAACACACCTTGGCTTTTCGTTTAACCCTCCATTTATTTGGTATTTTTATAAGCCTTGAAAAAAATAAAGTATCGGAAATAAAAAAAAATGTGTAAAGCGCAAAATCTCTTACGTAAGTAGGAGAGTTTGCGCATCAAACATTTTTTTATGTCTTATTCTTCATTTTTTTCTAGGCTTATAAAAAGACACCAAAAAATTGCCCGGTTAAACGAAAGGCCAAGGTGCGTTTACTTGCAGTATTTAATTAAATCATCTATGATGTTTCTAGGCCATCTAATTCTCAAACCGAAAACACATGATTTTGCATTACTTCCCATTGCATAGCCTTAATCTGAATACTTAAATCTTGACTTCTCCATCGTTGTAGCAACTCCGCCGACTCACCGTTAACTGGCGTCGTTTGAACCTGTCAATGAAAATCACCAAATCTGAAATCGGCAGAACTGCATCCAATCGGGCGTCAAGGTGTCCGCCATTGCATGTTATCAATTATGGCAACTGAAGAGACTACAAGAAGTTCAATTACAAATTCCAAAATTCCAAATTCACTATCTGTCCAAGAAAGAATTATTTCGATATTTGAAAATATTGGTCGATCGGTATTGAACTTATTTTGGCTACACGGACACCCCTACAGAGATTTTTTTATTAATCTTTACAATCTTGATGTAATAAAAGGGTTATGGTACTGTGCCTGTCTCATTAGGAGAACCTGTGTTGAGAGTAGGCAAAGTTTACACTTCACAATTTATAAAGTTTACAGAGTTCGCGACGTTTACAAAGTTGACAGTTCACAGTATAATGTTGTCGTAAAAAGTTTGAAGCGTCAATTGAACATTGTATCATGCTTATAGGGATGTTTTAAGATTATTGAATTTTTTATCTGTCTTAGCTAGTGATCCAAATCTTGCTGTCCAATTTATATACAGTGGAAGTATATTGTTTGGATTTGTTGTAAAGTATCTAAAATTTCTTTGGCCAAATGTTGTTTTGGCGAAAGGGATAAGTAAGAGATTGTGTCCTTTAGATCTAGTATCACGAGCAGTTTGGACATTGAATGAATCAAATAGAGTTCTGTGTTTAAAGAGATATGCTAGTATGTTTTTGGTGTAAAGTTGCCTAATATCCAAAACACAGATTCTCCTAAAGATTTCGTCTGAACTGCTGATGATCGGTAGGTTTGCAGTGAGGATTGTGAATAATCCAGATTCTAGGATTTTTGCAATTAAAATTCGCGGAAAAAATGCAAATGTTAATCTGAAATCCGAGTTTTCCGAATTATATTTTATGGATAGGTAAAATTTGGATTAATAAGGTTATTAACCCAATAACCAAATGTTCACATCATGCACAGATACAATATTTAGAACAAAGTAAGTATAAAAAAATTAAATATACCAAGAGAAAAACATGCGTAAAGAATATAACAAAATATTTTTGATTTCTTCATTTTCCGCCGTATTGGGTTAGGATAGGATTAACTCAAAATGAAATAAGTATAGGTTAGGGTTGAGTGATCGACAAGACAAACTGCTCATTGATTCCGGCGATACCGCTCGTACGGTGATCTTCTCGCGTATGTGACGCATGCTTGGAGGCAGTCTGAGCATTTATAAGTGGAGCATGTTGCTTGTGCATTGATGGAAGACTAGGCAGGGATTGAATAGAAATAATCGAGATGTTGTAGGATAAATTTCCAATGCTAAACAAAAAAAAACAGCATTCATTTAGTAAAAAACTAATTTTCTCTTTCCATTCAAAAAATATTATAATTTGCGTTACAAACGCCGTTGGACAACTCACTAATTAGAAACTGTTCTGAGCAAACCCAACTGCAGGCTTTAATTTAACGTGCAATGGACCATGAATTAATCAAAATAGCTCAAAAAGACAAAGAAAACTGTAAATTTTTATTGTCTTGACCTTTTTCGCTTCTATCCCGACACTCTAGTTAAGTTAGACTTTCTCCGCGACATTTCGCAAGTTTTTTTAGCCTAATCTCTCTCAACAGTATCTGACTAAATATTATTGTATTCAGTACTGCCATTGAAGTTACAAAAATCTGTAAATCTTGATGATTTATTCGTGGTTGATTTA
Source organism: Halesus radiatus (assembly GCA_022606495.2). Lineage (NCBI taxonomy): Eukaryota > Metazoa > Arthropoda > Insecta > Trichoptera > Limnephilidae > Halesus > Halesus radiatus. The sequence goes on from JAHDVE020004223.1 coordinate 15,022, forward strand.
AAAAAAAAATAGAGTTATAACGCTTCTAAATTAATGTCCAGAACCTGGTGAGACTCTGGAATTTCCAATTGAGGTATGTTGTGATGCTGACGGGACTCTGTATAATGGATCTTATGGACCCCATCACGAGCCCTATTTTGGTTCTTTTAAAGGAAAATTCCTTATCATTTTCCTTATGCTCACAAACTTTGTTTTTATTTATTCGGGAGACCGACAGTTAACATAAAAAATGAAGTATAATAAATAAGTGATATAAATTTGACCATTTACAGGTTTCCACTTGGGTATTATTTATACATGAGCGAATCTAGTGACTTTCGAAGAAATAAAAATAAAATTAAAACGATAATCATACAAAATAAAGGAGAAATGTAATTTTAAAATTTAATCATTGTAGAAAATAATATTAACATAACCCAAATGAAATAAGAAAACGAAAAAAAATTACAGAAAATAAAAAGATTTCAGTCGCATCTGGGACTTGAACCCAGGTCCTCTGCCTATCCGGGGCAACCGCTTAACCATCATATCTCAAATTCAAGATTTGTCAATATTATTCTCCATTTTTTATCCCATGTTATTGGCAGCTATCTTTATAATGAATAAATTTTAAAGTTGTATGTAATTTGTTATGGGATGTGGAAAGGAAGGTGCAAGAGGAAGGGGGGGGGGGGGTCGATCTAGTTAAAATGTATGTGTGTGATTTTATATTAATAAAAGAACATGAAAAATAGTGTATATATAAAGAAGAAAATTAATAGACTGGTGGTAGTATAAGGTATCTGAAGTTATAAAGGCTCGATAGATCGTAGGTATTACTTTATGGAGTGTGCTGCATAGTTAAAGATGTCAAATTGTGAGTAGTGCGTGTTAAAGATGTGTGATGCCCGATAGATGAACGAGTTTTGCTTAGAATTAGTGTTGCATCGAGGGACGCTAAGAATTTGGTTCGATCTGGTCAGTCTATTGGGAACTCGTAGTTGGACCCGTTGTAAGAGTTCCGAGCAATCTGCGGTGGATCTAGCAATTTTCTGCAGAAAGAGTACATCAGCCGATTCGATCTTCCAACGACATTATGTTAAAAAACGCGGACGACTCTTGGTGATTTATATGGGGAGGGTAACCACGAAAATCTAGGTATCGTAGAAAGCGATTTTGAACACGTTCCAAGTTGTGCACGTATGTTTTATATTGTGGGTTCCATACTTGTGACGCATGTTCTAGTGAGCTGCGGATGTAAGCAAAGTGTAAGGATTTTCCTTGTTTTAATGTGATTGACTTTATTACATGATCTGACAATAAATCCTAAAAAAATTTAAACTTTTGAAGTTATTGAGTCGATATGAATATCTAAAAGAAGCTTCAAGTCCAATGTCACTCTCAAATCTTTGGCTTCTGTTTTAAGTCGTTCAGAGCGTATTCATGGGAAATGATTTTTTTTCGTGTGAAATTAACGACGAAACACTTTTTTATATACAACAAGGAACCACAAACACAACATTTGGACAAAAAAACTTCTTACACTATGGTACTAAATTCTAAAACAAAATCCTACTATCCTTTAAAATTCACAACAACCATACTAAATTTAAAAATCAAATAAAACACCGGATACGTTACATAGGGAGATCTGAAATAGAAAACATGAAAACACCAAATACAGACTAACACCGAAACCACTCAACTGCACTTAAAACATCTCACCTTAGAATTCATCAATTTAATATAACTATCTAACTAACCATCACGCCGTTTCCCCGCAGGGGTAGGCAGGGAGGAGTGACCGCCAAACAACCCGATCTTGGCATACACTTCTTGCTTCATTCACATTCATACATCGTCTCATACAATCTCTTCTATTATTCCGACTTCTAACATGGTCCGACTCAAGTATTTGATTCACTTGATCGTGCCATGTCTTCCTCGGGCGTCCCCGGCTTCTTCTTCCATTCACATTCGCGTCATACATTCTTCTTACAATCCTTTCTTTGTTCATTCGCTCCACATGCCCAAACCATCTAAGCATCCCCTTTTAATATTACTCATAACGCTTACCTTGCATTCTTTGCGAATTTCAATATTTTTCACACGATCATACATGGTTTTACCACACATTCGTCTCAGAGATCTCATTTCTACGGCATTCAGTTTACTTTCATTCTTCCTCTGCCAATTCCATGCCTCACTGCCATACATCAGGGTTGGTAATGAATTGAATCAGCACTCCATTGTGGACTGCTAGCTTCGCTTCTTTGGATAACTTTTTGTTAGCGCCAACCGCGTTCAGTCCTCCGTTAATGGAGTTTCCTGCATTCACCCTTCTTTCAATATCCCTATCAGTCTTTCCATCTCTCGTAAACATACTTCCCAAATATACAAACTCATCGACCTGCTCCGTCAAGTATTCATCATTCACAACTATATTGCACACTGTTTTCGTACTCTCTCTTTCAAACACCATGACTTTAGACTTACTTAACGTATTTTAATATTTTGTAATCCCAGTGAGGATATTGGTATTTGTTATTTTGTTAAAAAAAAAAGATAATAAAACATTATTACTATTTTAAGGTTATGGTTCTTGCTTAACTGCGATGTGCGGATACGTTGCGCTTACGTAGTTCATAGATAATGTAGGCAAATAATGTTGTGTCTGTACTGTTCTGCTCTGCGCGGTGCCGGTAGACGTGAATAAAACTTTAATCTTCCAATGCTTGGCTTACTACGAAAGCAAAGGAGAACTTCCTTCCGCATTCGGTAGATGGCACCAGCTCTCGTGGTGCGTGACTCGGGCACTGTTCACAATTTACAATCCAACAACAATGCGTGTCGTGCATTATGGATAAAACAGACAGAACCACACACTACATCTACCTCAATGCAACACTTTCTCAAAACAAAACAACTTTATTCACCGCGCTTCACACATTTTTAACACTTCATACAGTGAGTTCGACTTATTTAATTCAGTCCCTTATAAATCCAAACCTAAAATCAATAAATAACATTCACACAATACATGTATCGTACTACACAGACTAGATCCTTTCCCTTCCTCTCCCTCCCATCATCCTAACCTCATAGGCTAACCTTGTAACTTTTCTTTTTTAATTGAATAATTTAAATATTAAATAATAAATAATGAATAAGTGAAAACCTATTATTAGTTCATTTTTTAAATCTACAATAATAATTATTGTAAACTGTTGGTTTTCCAAATAACGTAAAATAAAATAATTAAAACAAAATAAAAAATATTCTTGCTATCACTGATTCAAAGTGTGTACATTTTGGAATTTTTATTTAAAAATTTAATCGCCCGGAAATATCATAGATGCTTTTAAATATTGATATGAATTGTTTATTGGCGGGTACACGCGGAATATGAAATAAAATAAATTTGTTATTGTAAGTTTAAGGCTCAAGTCCTTCAAGAAATTTATAAAAATACTGTATATGTTAGTTTTACAAAAATACATTGTATTTTTATTCCAAGCTTGATAAAATTTTGCACACTTGACCTTCGAAACAAGAGGAAAGTTACTGTCTACATGATATTTTGATTAATCACCTCCTTCCCCTTTCCCACCCTTTAAAGTAGAATTTTGGCACTTGGAGAAATTTCGGTAGGGGTAGGGGTAACACATGGCAACCTCAAAAATTCCTCCAAACCATTCATAACCCCGGGCAACGCCGGATACTTCAGCTAGTCTACTATAAAATGCCTTGCGTGTTGCATATGTAATATTTTACTACAAATAACCTTTATTTTGAAAAGTTTTGCAATATGTCGTTTGTGAACCGGCCATTGGCATCTGACCCACAATGAACCCACACAAGTACAAGATTGGTGCGAATATTGCCGGAAAACTCCGGGCTCCAACTTGCCAGAATAGCAATTTTCCTCATGTCAACTTCTGGCTTCAACACTGCTTGTGTGTGCTGGTGCGTGGCACGTGTTCGTGAGCTATTTCCATGCCGCACGACATAATGCAAACATTGTGATGGGTCTTCCAAGATTGGGACGCGTTGGTGAAGGAAATATTATGATATTTCATCTTTATGGAGTCCATATCGACAAACCAATTCAAGCGTGTATATATTGTGCCAAACTTATAACATTATGGCATCCGAGAAAATCTTATAAAAAAAGACCTAATTAATAATTCACAGATGTACTCGATTGAGTTTAACAAACGATTCCTGTACTAATTTGGATTAACACAAATATACGATTATAAAAATTACGATTTAACGCACCACGTGACACGCGATCCGTCCCGTTCCCGCGGTATTGGACAGTAAGGAATATGACGGAGGCAGGCCTTCAATGGGCTGGTTTTAAGGCAGCATTTATTAAGTATTATTACGGATGAAATACAACAGTGCAAAACAGACAAAATAGTATGATAAGTTAGGTTACATTTGTTGTTTGATGATATTTTTCTTCACTTGTCTTCAGTGTTCTGTTTTATCGCAATTATTTTCTTATCGTGGAACTTTATTGTTCGGATTCTTAACTAAAGAACATCTTTTCCCGAACGACTAATCAACTCAAAGTCCATGTAAAATTGTGTTGATTTTCACAGACCCGAGAAAATCAGCACATTTCTCCAAGAGACTGTTCAACTGAAAATTTAACATGTTTTCCCGAGAGACCGGTCAAACTCAGGAAAGCTCGGGTTTGTGACGTCGCGGGGTCGGCGCCCGACAGTCTATAGACGCTACGGGTATAGACGTCGTAAGGAGAAAATAGCCACCGGAGAAGAGAAAGAGGTGGGTGGCGAAAGGCGAACGTTTCGTCACTGGACGACGACTCGCAGTGAATTTATGAACTGTAGCAACTTGCACCTTTAAAATTACTTTACATTTATTTTGAGACACAAAACTTGCTTAAACCATGATTCTGGGGCCATTTCAACATTCTGACAAATTGTGATGATTTATTTGAAAAGCGTACCTACATAACAAATGTGCTTTTATAATGATTTTTTTTTAAACTGAAATTAACCTAAAATCAGCACTTAACGGTGACATTTCAAATGTCAATAAAACAAAAACAAATATTTGTTTGTAATTTAGCTTCGTATTTTAAAATGAAACTTAATATGGGCGACCCTAAACTCAATAGATTGAATTTTTTTTAAATGTTACTACAATTCTTATTATTTAGTTTAAGAAACGGTTTATTTATTTAAAAAAAAAGTTCTGCCAAGTAATTATTATTACGCGTGACAGCTGTTTCGGCTTCCGAAGGCATTATCAAAGCTGTCGCGCGTAATAATAATTACGTAACAGAACATTTTTTTATAAATAAACCTTTCTTTAAACTAAATAATAATAGTTGTTATGAAAAATTCTATAGTTAATTTTATCTCTACAAATTAAACTAGAACACAATAAATATCTATAATTGTAATGTTAATTGTTTTAATGTCACATCACCAAGTTACCGCTTCATATGAAAATACAAAAAAATAAAATTTTAAAAATCTTTAATTGTTATTCAATATACGAGTATATAAAAATCAATGTAAGTTTGTTGTTTCTCCTCTGCTTTCGCTGAAAAAAAGCACAGTTTGTTTTTTTTTTATTATTAGGAAGGTTTATAGAGTAATTTGAATGAAATCCAATATGTAAAACTGTACCTAAAACATTTTAAAATTAGTATGAAAAACATTGAACAAGCCATGTTTTAATTAGGTTAGCCCATTTAGCCTATTTATTTTGCATAGAACCTCATCGAGGCAACTAGTATGACTACTAAACAATTTACAGTAGAATCATTTTAAAGAGACTATTGCTTGTGTACTGTATCGTTGGACTACTGCGAAGTAAGCGAGCGGTTGTTCCAAACTATTTCGAACCAGTTTTAACGTTGAATGAAGCTATCACTTTGTGGTTATCCATTATAATTAAATGAAACAATAAAACATTGTTTTAACCACCTTTTTTTCTTTTTTTACGCACCAGTTTCGGAACAACCATTCCATCATCAGGGCTAAATATATACTAACTTTAAAATATTACAAAATTATGCAGAACATATATATTAGGTGTCACGGTTGTGGTGGGGGCGTGACTAGGGATTAGTGAAGAGTGGGGGAAGAGATAGAGATTGAGGGAGGGGTGAAAGGAAACATATTTAAAATGGGGCTGTATGATAGGTTTGATGATTGTTAATAATACTTAATTTACAAGGCTTCTTAATTATCTAAGCGTTTACCTTTACTATTAATGTGAAGAATATTGATCCCTGTATTTTTTATCGAAACTGTGATTGTTTGAAATAATACGATTAGCGATTTCGGAAAAATTATAGCTCATTTCATATTTATTTATTGTTATTTTTGTTTTATTTCCAGGATGTTTAACAGCTGAAGTTGAAAGCAGTACACATCAGCAGGCCGGCAAGGAAGGAAGGCAGAATTGCAAGGCGAGAGAGGTAGGACACTTTCTATTAAATTATATACTCATACATCAGCGGCTTGTTCAAGAGATACGCTAAAGGCCGTCCTTCCCAACTTTTCGAATGATCAATCTGAGGCACCGATCAGCCAAGTGTTTTGTTGAGCATTCGCTCTGTTTATCTGTTTCCAAGCATTTTTATCCAATATTGTATATGGAGGTGCCCGCCCACCTTCGTAGACTGTAAAATAGTGCCCGCCTAATTTCATAGCAAATAAAATAGTGCCGGTCACTTTCATGGACGCTCATTTCGTATTTGACTTTGTTTCTCTTTCGTGAAAAATAAGGCAAAACGTAGCTCATAATAAGTAAAATAATTAATTAAGTATATGAAACACGTTTTTATAAACCACGAATATATTTTATTTTCACCAATCGGTTTCGCTTAACTCAAGCTTCATCAGGGTAAATTCGTTGTTTATAACAACGTGGTTTGACATTGTACTTAATACAATGTCAAACCACAAAGTGATTGCTTCTTATGAAAATAAAACAATTTAGATTCACTTCAGTTTTATTTAAAACATACAAAAAACATGTTTAGACATTCGAAAACGAAAATAAATCTTTGTCATTCAGTATTTGAATCGCGATAAATAGATCGCCAACGAATTATGACGTTTGACATTTAACTGACATTTGTTGACACATTTTATAACTAGTCCTCTGTTGAGCGCAACTTAATCCACAAAAATCGATATTCTAAATTGATCGTAAATTGAGAATTTCGTTGGGAAGAGCGTATTTGTGCATTTGAACAATACTGAGTCAAACTTTCGGCTCAACAGTTGCTCAGTAGGGTTGGGAAGAACGGCCGTTAGAGTAAGAATATATTACAGCATATTGTTACTTTAAGGAACTACGGCTCACCTAATCCTTATGTATGGAGCTTGAATTGATACCACCTCAACCTAGGCCAGGACACTGAATCAAGTTGGCCTGCTATTTGTATAAGATTCTCTTTTATATTCATGTAAGGAACGGCTGCGTGGCCAATTTCATAAAAACCTCAATTTTGGATTTATAGCCATTTAGAAAAAATCAAATGGTAAATACTATTTTATTTATTTGTATTTTAAAATATAACATATACAGTATTCTAAATTCATGATTTTAGAGGTAACTTTGACAATTATATAACAGTTCGACCCCTTGGAATAACACAGTTCCATTTGACATGGCAACGCCATGTGATAATGTTCTCTAAGGATAGCAACTTTAAGGCTCATTATCGCATAACATTGCCGTGTCGAATGGATGGGTACCTTGTTATTCCAAGGGGTCGAGTTAATAATAATTATTTAAAAAATATATTTTGCCGTACCGGCTATGTAAATATGATTATGAACAAACATTTGATAGACTTAAATTTGAATTACAAATCACCGAATTACGTTGGCATGCAAATTTGTCGCGTGTAAATTAAAATTTCGACTTAAAAACACAATTTTAATTTTTTTTTTTTAATATTTCATTATATTAACATAGTAGCAGTTGGGCGAGATTTTTTTTTTTAATTAATGGATAATAACTCGTAAATCTTTAATGGCCTATATTTTATAATTTAAAACTCAAATAAATGAAATATCTCACAAGCGTGCTAGAAATTTGCTATACATTTTTACTTTAAAACAAAAATCAGTTTGGTCGGGAATTTTGGCATAAATCCAAATTTTTGTTCTGTGAAAAAAGCCGCTCAGTCGTTTGTCTTAAGATGCTGGCCTCGGTTGAGGTGGTGTTGGTTGAATCTTCCTGAATCCAATACAGAGCCTGGATGTTTGTTGCTATTATTTGTGTTAATAAAACAAGGAATTATAAAAAAAAATGTTTTTATTAGTAAAACATAAATATTAAAAAAAAATTATGATCTTATCATTTTTGTTCCATACAAACTATAAATTTTTTATATTTAAATTATTTACGCATCTTAGATTTTAGAGATATTTGTTCCGCTATGATTAATCTTACAAGTATACAAGTGTATCAGCACGTACCCGACAAACTTTAACCATTGATTCCTGAGCTTATTTTAAGTAAAAACTGTAAATGTCATTTTGCTGTTAGATGACTTTTTTTCAATTAAATACGAACAAAAAAAACATATTTTAACATCCACCTAGCGCATCACGATATACGCACTCCGTCTCGTTCCAGCAGCAAGGTAGAGACGAGACGGAGCGCGTATCACAAGATCCGTTGCGACGTGTGATTTTTTTTAAGTGTCATCGAACAGCAAAAAGACATCGACATACTAATACATCCTGTATAATATAAAATCACAATTTATCAATTTTAATATAATTACCGCACAAGAGTCCCAACTTTCCAGAGCCAGTTTGGTTTTGAATGGTGGACTTTCACCAGGGCGATACTGAAAGTACAGTAATTTTTTATGATAAAATTATAATCATGACCACGTGCTCTCCTCTCATAAGTAGCTGGGGAATGTGACGTTCGCAGGACTCGAATCCTTTCCTTTCGGCTTTTACTATTATTGCGGGTACTCGAACCGCTACTCGCCGTGTCGTAACTTGAGGTGCTTCCAATGTGCCTGGAAATTAAATAAATAGATTAATATATTTACAGGGTAGGATTATTTCACTTTTTTTATTATTTATTTATTTTTATTTTTATTTTGACGAATGCATTTTCTATAACTATTTAAAATATGGCATATTTGGCGTTTGTAACGTCACACGGGCCAACGTTTGTAGGGGCTGTCTCGGATCCCAGTGACAGCTGTCTTAGCAGCCCGTAGCGTTAATATAGCCAAATTCGAACTGTTTACGAATTTTGGCATTTTAAATCGTTTTTAAAATCAATATATGATTTTAAAATTTGAAAATATTGACCCCCCATTTGTGAAAATATCTCATTCCCCAAAGCACCTTCACATACATGGTGCCCGAAACTCATGGTACAAACGGGAAACGGTTTTTGTATTTTCAGCTTTCGTTTTCGAATAATTCGAGTTAGAAGTCGGAATTTATTGCGGTTGTTAAATAAATGTTACAAACGCAACTACGAAAAATGTGGGGTTTCGCATGTAAAACTGTAGCGTGGACTTTAAACAACGACGACAAAATAATTATGGTTTTAGTTGATTGTAATTTGGGATAGATTAAAGGTTTAAAGGAGCAAGGATAACCAAACACTTACCAAATAATGTCATGAACGAACATGCTCCCATGAAAGTGGTTTTTCTTCTGGCGAACAAGAGAGCGCTCAAAAACAATTACTGTGTTCCATTTTTCGAAAACGTTGTGTTTGGTTTGGGAAGGTAGGGACTGGGTAAATAGCAATTAAGATAGGAACCAACCACATTATCATTTTATAACGTAACAGAGGTAAAATTCAAAATATTCAATAGGGGTTGCTATCAGCTGTTTATAGTCTTTTAAAATGCATCGAAGCGAAGACCCGACTCTAATAGTTTTTTTAACCTTTTAGTTGCTGAAAAAAAAACAAAATGTTCAGTTCAATGCAGATCCACCAGTTTCTCGCTTATACCACTAGTTTTCGAACAATAAAATAAACACAGCATCTCTAGACATATGGAAATCTATCTATCGAGATCTTACAAACGAATTGACCATTTTTGTCGAATACAGATAGATCTAGGGACTCAAAACCAAAAGTTGCCACCAAACATTGTTATGTTTGGTGGCAACTTTTGGCACGGCACAATTTATAATATATCCATCGGCCAATGTACCAAAATAAACGTTTACGTTTTCAAGAAACAAGGAAAAATATTTATCTGTCTTAATTAATTAAAATGAACTAAAGTAAAGAGACATAGAATATTCTAGCACACCTAATGCGGGTATCTTTTTCTTGATCTTTCTAGTCCAAGTTTCGTAGACGTCAGACATGGCGATGTTCCACTGCTTGTCGAAGGCTTGCAAGAATCCCGTGCAGTGTCCTCTGATTCCCTTTTCATTCCTTGTAATAACCTGAAAAAAAAACGTTTTTTTAGTCTTAATCTATTAGGATATCGGACAACCTTTACAAGATATCTTAACATATTCTGGTAAATGCTCTGGTAGTCTCCAGATTGGACTACTGCAATAGTTTGTATGCTGATCTGCCTAATGTACATTTGAACAGACTGCAAGGAGTGGTCAACACAGCAGCTCCTCTAGTGTGCGGTGCCACCAAATACTGTCACATCACTCATCTTCTATGTGATTACCTACACAGTATACTGGCTTCGAGTCACGGAAACAGTTCAGTTTAAAATCTTGTATATAAGGCACTGAACGGGCTCGGAATTGATCTCTATTTGAGTGACAATCTTACTCAGAGGCAACTCACACTCAGGTCGGCCAAGTCTGATATGTCGAACACACTGATTGAACCCTCTCGTACGAATGCTGCTAAATGTAGGGATAGAGCTTTCAATGTGTAGGGTCCACATTCTTGGCATGACCTTACATTAGGTTTGAGGTCAGAAAGCAACTTCGAAAGGGTCTACAAACTTTAACAAGATAATGTAAAGCGCCCTTGAGGTGGTGTCAGTTATTGAACGGCGCTATAGAAAAATTTAAAGCTTTGCTTCTGAAACATGTTGATATATATATATATATATATATATTAAAAACAGTGGTTTAAACAAAGTTATTCCGGTTTATTATGTTAGATATTATTATTATTTTTATCACAAATTTGATAGAAAGCCGTTAATGTAAAGAAAAAACAACAAAATGGCGTTGATTGGCATGACAAAAATAATTGTGATGACAATAATACATTAGAATAATAATAATAATAATAATCGGATAATTTTTATAGCGCCGCTTTTGTGAGAAATCACCTCAGGGGCGCTGTACAAATATTACTTCCTATTCTTATATTACGTCTATTCTATGAATTTATTATTATTTATTTATTTTTTTTTTTTTTTGGACAGGCCATCATTACACATTATTTATAGACCATATAGAGATGAAGTTAAATTATATTCAAGAATGTATTTAATATTACAAGACGGAATACCAATGAAACAACTGGTCTTTAGCTTTTTTAATGCAATTTTGAAAATACATATCTATATATATAATAATAATAACAATTGGATGATTTGTATAGCGCCGTTCTTTGTGAAAAATCAACTCAAATTTAAGCTTCGAGATGATTTTTACAGTTGGTATTTTATCACGCTTTTGTAATGATGTTACATTTATTAGAAGATTGGTGGCAGAGAAGAGTTGGTATTTATTTGAAATATTTATAATTTTTGGGACTGGAGAATATTTATAAATTAATCAGAAAGTCTATCCAGTCTGATATTTCACAGTAGACAAAAAATGTATATATTTGAAGTAGCTCAAGTATCTACCAGGGTTATGAATGGCTTAGAGGTAATTTTTGAGGTTGTGATCTGTTACCCCTACCCCTACCCCTAACCCTACCAGGTAATTTTATTTTGAACGTCAAATGTACAAAATTTCATCAAGATGTAATAAAATTCTGCTTTAAGGGGTTGCTGAGGGTGATGAGAGCGGTTTTTCGAAAATCTCATGGAGACAGTCCCTTGTTTTGAATGCAGCATTTTATCAAGCTCGGAATAAAACTGTAGATTTGCATAACAAAATAAATACAATATAAATAAATTATAATTTAAAAAAATTTAAACTACCCTTATGCTTGCTGTAATGTGTTGTTCAAAAAGAGTCATTTTAAATACCCCCACTTGTTCTGTAAAATATCGTCAAAACACTGTCGGCTCATTTTTCATTACGCCGTTTACAATACAAGGAGATTTTGCGGCATTTAAAAAAAAACATTTACAAATAATACAGTCGCCATAAAAAAAACGGCAATTATACGATGGAAGAATTACCCTTTTACCCGTTTTAAGGACTTAAGTTATATTTGCAAAATTACCCCTAAAAATATTACAATATAGATAGTGCCAAGGAGAAAGGGTTTTGAAAGTTTGGGCCGGCTTTTTTTTATTACTTTATTAGGGGACATGCGTTTTTATGAGACACAGTGTATAAATAAAACTTTCACCGAGAAAATAATAATATAATGGATTTGAAGTATCAGGGAAAGATTTTTAGAAGAAGTAAAAATAATGAAATTATTATTAATTATTGTTTTTTCCGTTGTGTTTGGTTAACTGGCCGAGACTAAAATTGTTGAACTAATATAAAATACCGTTAAAAATGACAATACCCGCAGCTCACGACATATAACGGAAATATGCTACTATAGCGCCCCTAGCGGCGCGCGTGAGCGGAATTGGTTTTTGAATATATTTTAATAGATTTTTAATGAAATATATTCTTAATAAATTATAGAAATCGAAAAGTTATCAAATAAATATTAGGTAACCTACATATGACTTTTGTACTAAGAGTTATAAGCCTCGCCGCTCGCACTCGATCTGGTGGTTTAGAAAGGGAATAAAATACTTGTGTAATAAATTGTGATAAATTTTCTTTAATTTCTTATTTTTATACTTCTTTCGGCTTAACATTTCTTATCATTTATTTTTATTTGTATACGCTTTATTGAGAACATTTAAATATTTATGTCTATTTAAAGCATATATAAATAAAATAAAAATTAATAAGAAGTACTTTGTTTACACCACTGCGCTGTTTAATATATAAATATCAACATGTTTCGGAAGCGAAGCTTCCCTCATCAGGATACACAGTATACTAAAAAAGTTGTGACGAAGTATAGACAAATAATAATGTAAGCATAAACAAATTACAATCATAAACAAAAATTAACAATAAGTAAAAATTATAAGAATTGTGATATGTTAAACAAAAGAAGTTTTAAAATAAGAAATTAAAGAAAATTACTAATTGACGATTTATTAAATAAGTATTTTATTTCCTTTTCTAAACCACCAGACCAAGCGCGAGCGTCGAGGCTTATGACTGTTAGTACAAACCTAATAACCTATTTAATATTAAATTAAATTAATAAGTATTTGTTTACACCAAATTTACATAAAATTAAACGAATTCTTCAACAAACTTAACATTATGTCAATGAAACAATACTACTTTACATTCATAAATACAAAACACAAGAAATAACAACAAACACACATATTAGAAACACTAGATCTCAGGGTCAAAAACACATCCAACAAGGAACCACAAACAGAGCATTAGGACAAAAAACTTTTTAAACTATGGTACTAAACTATACAACAAAATCCCAGTATCCTTTAAAAATCACAACAACAATAATAAATTTAAAAATCAAATAAAACGCTGGATACGTTACATAGGGAGATCTGAAATAGAAAATACTCAACTGCACTTAAAACACTCCACATTATAATTTTTTTTTTCATCGATCACACCAATTTAATATTTTGTAAATGAAATCCTCAGCATGGAAAATCCCAGTTAGGATATCATTATTTGTTATTTAAAAAAAAAAAAAAAAAACAATAAACAATTTTAAAAAAATATTTCTTATGACAGAAATTCCCTCAGTCGCTCAATTTATAACGCACATACATTCATTTCGAACTCACTCTCTTTAGCGTGGAATTTGAATGGCGCGCTGTTTTAAACTGTGGTAAAATTACGATAAAAATGTGTCTTTCTTTCTTCCCTTTTTATGGGAGTCTAGGCGTGTGTTCGTAAAATAAAATTGTTTGTATAAAATAGACAATAGCAGTCCTGTGAGCAGATAGTAGGCAGGTACCTAGATACTAGGTATGATTGCGACAGCGGCCATATAAGTACTAGAGTCTCTAGGCCATACAAACTCATGTGGCAATGGGGAGCCATGGTCAAAGATACGATACTGGCTGTAATCGCAGTCACTGTGTTAAAGCCTGCACAGATAACAGATAATATAGTATGGACAATACGGGAAGGTTACCAGCGGAGTTCCGACAGATGTTCAGCGCCCGGGCGAATTTGATAATCGGGAAAATTTCGGGCCTCAAACGCGTAGAAAATAAAACTTAAGGTTAAACGAAACGTGATACGCGTTCGAAGATAGCGCCAATTAAAATATTTTAGAGAAAAAAAAACACTTTTATCACTTGGTGCTTTTAAATATTGAGATGATTTATTTGTTGGCGAGTGTACATATTACGGAATATGAAATAGAATTAATTGTTATTGTAAGTTTAAAACTTAAGGCCTTCAAAACATTATAAAAATACTGTATAATATAATATACACCTTGCAACTCGATATTTTGATACCCAAAACATATTTAATTCCTTAGAACAAGCAATATGTCTAGTTAGGAATTAATATCGACCAGACAAACATAATGCAACTTCAACTTACGTGTTCCTCAATTGATGTCGGATGATTTTTATAGCGCCGTTTTTGTGAAAGACCACCTCAAGGGCGCTCAAATGTCAATGTAAATGAATAAACTAAATATGACGTCCAGTGGGCCTCCCCAGACACAGGTGGGAGAAGCAACTCCAGAGGCTGGGCGAGGGACAGGGACGCCTGGAGGCGCCTTGTCGATGCGATGGGGACCCATGGGGATCCGAGTAGGACAAGGGTGAGAAGAGATATCTTCTCACCCTTGTCCTACTAAGAAGAGATAAACTATACTCCGAAAATTAAAAAAAAGGGTTTGTTCTGTTATTTAACGTGTTATAGGTTTGAAAAAAAATCATAGTGTTTCTTTAAATGCTACTTAAGACATTCGTCTTGAGATTTTTGATGTATCTTAAATATGTCGTGTTTTATAATATTTTTAGAATTGTCACTTACGCCTATTTATTCTAAACGCTCTTCACATTGGCGCGCTCTTTCTATCTTTCGAATGATCATATCTGCCTTTCAACAGCGGTCGGTCGGGATTCAGAGCCGATGCTACACAGACCTCTTGCCTAAACCTAAATTATTCGGAGATTAATGCGGGGCCTTAAATGATCCTTGCATTTTTAACAGCATCCCTCATTTGTGTAAATATCCCATTCGTTCAATGATGACTTTCTCTGTCTATGTAATTATGTACTCGTATGTGCGATGACACAAAGTGGCGAATACTTTATTAGATAAGTGCTAGCCCGCGATAGTTACAATTATAGTGTGTACATATTATCATTGTTTATCTGAATAGGCAATAAATGCTAATATTAATAACAGTCATCCCAAGGACTATTGCGTTGCCTTCTAGCACTTCCGATATGCAAACTCCTTGGGCACTGGAAAAATTATTATAATGTAATTATTTTTTTTTTAAATTATCTAACTATAAAACAGAATCCTTTGTGCAGCAAAGCGTACTCTCAAATTTCTAGCACATGACGTCATTAACATTTTAGCGTTGAAGTGTATTGCTTAGATGGTTTGGGCATGTAGAGCGAATAAACGAAGAAAGGAGTGTAAGGAGAATATGTGACGCGAATGCGAATGGAAGAAGAAGCCGGGGACGTCCGAGGAAGACATGGCGAGATTAAGAGAATCAAATACTTGAGTCGGGCCATTTCGGAAGTCGGAATAACAGAAGAGAATGTATGAGACGTTGTGTGAATGCGAATGAAGCAAGAAATGTGTGCCAAGATCGAGTTGTTCGGCGGTCCGTCCTCTCTGCCTGCCCCTGCGAGGAAACGGCGTGATGGTTAGTTAGTTACTTAATAACGTCATTAACATTTTAGTTTTGAAATATATTTTTTTAACGATTTATACACTAACGTAAGCGTAATTAGTAAGACCAGCTTTTACCAGCCCGTTGCAGGCAACTGATTGGTTTGTGTACTATTAAAAATTGTGTTTGAATGTGGATGAAGCAAGGAGTGTGTGTGTCAGTAATAATTTTAAAAATTAATATTTAAAAAAAATTATACGATGTTACCCCTACCTCTACCCCTACCCCTGCCCCTACCTCTACCCCTACCCCTGCCCCTACCTCTACCCCTACCCCTACCCCTACCCCTACCTCTACCCCTACCCCTGCCCCTACCTACCTATCCCTTCTATTTTGAAGTTCTTTTTAAGAAAACAAAATCTGAACAATTAATCCATAGTGGAGGCATTGAGCCCAAGAACGTGAACCGTGTACAAATGTTGGGCAACGTTGCTAAATAATTTTGGAGGCATCAATGACGCCAGTTCTCCGGAGCACCTCTCTTTGAAATAGAGGTAGAACAAACACATAATTTTCACCTAACGTCCTACGACTGTTCTGCAATTCGCTTTGGGTAGATTCCCGATCCACCCTTTATTTTTTAATCATATCCTTCCTTTATAGTCTTCCACTCGATCTAAAATTCATCTCTTGAAAAATTTCTTACAGCGTGAAGGACAATATAAAATAAAATAAAACATTTTTTGAGGGCCTGAAGGTGTTTCAACCATCACTGCACCATTACTGCATAAATCTTCCGCATATTTAACGCCAACAGTCACGGCCGCCGTCTGCTACCGGAGATAATGCACTTTCCGCAGGACATTATATTATAATAAATAGATACGAAGTATTCGTAACAATTGCTAAACTAATGAGAAGTAATTGGATAATATTCCGCACATGCGATGCGTTGACTCACCACCGGCTCACTGTCGTGGTGTTATGAGGAACGGCTGCACCGCCTGTTTCATATATAAATTAATTATGTATTTGAGGCCAAAATACCCATCCAAACTGAATGATATATATTTTTAATTAAAGGTATAGTAAATATCTAGTACGCATGAGAGGTATTTTATTTATTTTTGTTTTAAATTATGAAGTATGTTTTTTCCTTCCGGAATCAAAAACACCAAAAGAAACGGCGAAACGATGTTGACGTTCCACTGAATTCGGCGGAATAAGGTACCTTTTTACAAAACGTAATTCTTCGTTAAGGGGTGTACTTATGCTATTTAAAAATAAATTTAAAATTGATTAAAATGCATTAAATATAATGTTATTGTTTTAAAAAGTTTTGGTTCAAAGGTGTCCCTTAAGATAATTCAACAAGTGTTTTCAAATAATCTGTTAAAAAACTATTTAGGATTTTTTTTTACCAAGTCTCTCTGAAATTCCGCAGTAAGCAAGATGTATTTAAAACTAAGGAAAATGAATTTCCCTAAAGAGAACGGGAATATGTCTCCAGGGCGTTATTGCGAGGTTCTTCAAAGTTGAATATTATTTTCAATAAATTTAATAATTTAATATTTCTTTACGCCCCTGGTTCCAGAACCAAGACTTCCTACTCTATCGTTATGCTACTGAGGTCGTCGACTACCTATTTATGCTTAAAGGAGACAAATGTGGTTTCAGATAATTTTGGCTCGCCATGACTTATTCTACTCGAAAATTCACGGAAAAACGTAAGCGTCGTGTATGCTCAAACAAAAAGCGTCTAGTGCTAGGATTGAATGGCAGAGCGCCAACACTCACGGGACATAAATCTCTGCTCCGAATATTTTACTATGCGAATAGGGCTTCGTCACACATTTTGTCTGCGAAACAAAGAAATCATATTTATTTTCCTATTAGCAATTGATAAATGTTCAATGTCCTCAATAAATACTTTGAAAGTTTCTTTGAAATGGGTAAAATTGTAATTTTTCATAAATACTAACTTTAAGGCGATGCAATGGGAAGTAATGCAAAATCATGTGTTTTTGGTTAGAGAATTTGGTTTCCTAGAAATATCATAGATACTTTAAATAAATACTGCAAGTAGAACACACCTCGGCCTTTCGTTTAACCGTCCATTTTTTTGGTGTGTCTTTTTATAAGCCTAGAAAAAAATTAAGTATCAGACATTAAAAAAATGTTTAAAGCTAAAAATCTCATACTTGCGAATTCTTTTTCCGATATTGTCGTATTGTTCATTGTGGCAAATTAAGTTTTTTAGAATATGACATTAAAACATTTTGATAATTATATCTGAGCTTTACAGAATAGAATAAAACACGCATTTTGGTGATGGTTTTTTTTGCGTAAATCGAAACATGCGGCCGATGTTAAGCGGGAATCTCAACCTTGTCGCCACCTGCATAAGGAGCGCGTGATTTTAGCCGGGGGATCGCCTTAATGCTTTTTTAAATGCGGATTACAAAACTTTGGTTATTTAAAAAAAAAAACGGAAGGTTTTAGGTGAAGGATTGCAATTATTTCTTTTTAACTTTTTAAAATTATTTTCATATTTTGTAGACGGTCTGAAAAAGTCATATTTCTAAATTGATTATAATATTAATAATATTAATAATATTAAGTCTACGTAAAATTTAGAAAAATATAAATGAAAAAAAAACTCTAAAAAAACATTATGTTTATCATATTGCGTAATAATATTATCATTATTTCTAATTAATAAATAATCCCTCTTCGATTTCGTCCCTCTCTTTCTTAACGATTTTATGTTCATATATTTAATATAATGATATCAACGACCTTGTCTCCCATACATTATAACAATCATTCTATAACGGAATGAGATCTTGTAATGAGATGAGATGAGATCTCTGAGACGAATGTGCGGTAAAACCATGTATGATCGTGTGAAAAATATTAAGATTCGTAAAGAATGCAAGGCTGCGTTATGAGTAAAATTAAGAAAGGGACGCTTAGATGGATCGGGCATACATAGCGAATGAACGAAGAAAGGAGTGTAAGAAGAATGTATGACGCGAATGTGAATGGAAGAAGAAGTCGAGGACGCCCGAGGAAGACATGGCACGATCAAGTGAATCAAATACTTGAGTCGGGCCATGTCGGAAATATGTATGAGGCGTTGTATGAATGTGAATGAAGCAAGAAGTGTATGCCAAGATCGAGTTATTTGGCGGTCCGTCCTCTCTGCCTACGAAACGACGTGATGGTTAGTTAGTTAGTTAGTTAGTTAGTTAGTTAGTTAATAAATGATCCCTCTCCGATGTCGTCCCTCTCTCCCTTAACAAATTTATGTTCATAGGTTTAATAGTCCTACAACAATATATTTTTTTAATATAATGATATCAACGACCTCGTCTGCCATACTTTATAATAATCATTCTATAACGGTTTTAATTTAATATTATGTATTTATTATGTACACTACAATAAAGGGTTAACAGACAATTGCAGAGAAATAAGTATGAAATAAATAACAACAGTCATATGACGATTACAGCTCTACTGAATTCAGAACAAAACTAAAGACTCTCTTAAATGGTCTTATCCAGAATAACGACCGACCGCATTGGTTTAGTTATCTTTTTGATAACTCAGTCCAAAGGAATTATTTACTTTCTCCTAGATTACGTATTTAATACAATAACTAATAATCTGAGGCACCGATCAGCCAAGTGTTTTGTTGAGCAACGCTCTGCTTGCCTGTTTCCAAGCACCTTTTATCGTTGAACATCCTGAATTGTCTATGAAGGTGCGCGCCCACTTTCATAGACAATAAAATTGTGCCCGTCCACTTTTATACACAATAAAATACATCAAATGCCGCGAAAGTAGATTATTCGTTTCGCACATTTGATATTTGACGTTTCTTCTCCGTAAAAAATAAGACAAAACTTAGCATATAATAAGTAAAATAAGTTAGGTTCTCTTCAGTTTTATTTAAAACATACAAAAAACACGTTTCTCACATTCGAAAACGTAAATAAATCTTTGTCATATTAGAATCGCGTAAAATAGATCGCGAAAAACTAAACGAAATAAATATTAGGTGACCTGATTTTACTCCCGTTTTGCTCATGTATATATATATTTTTAAAGAGGCTATTAGGATTGTATTAACATTTAAACACTCGCTGCTCCCCCGCACTGTCTAAATTGTTACATTTATAATAATAAAAGATTTATTATAATAGTAAAACAGTCCGGTAGGCTGTTGCCCGGGCTGCTAGAGGCGCTAGTGTAGAATGTTGCCAGTATTTTGACAAAGTTACGCGTGTAATCAAATATCATAGACTAGGTTACATAATATTTATTTTTTGACATTTCGATTACTATAATTTTAAAAAAATCTATTAAAATGTATGGAAAAACACAATTTCGCCAACTCGCGCCGCTAGAGGCGCTGGTGTAGCATGTTGACATCTCAATGTATGGTAAATGTCAGGAGCTGCGCGTATTATTATATTTCTACGGTATTTGCAATTAGTAACTAAAAACGAAAAAATAAAAAAAAAACAAGAGAAAATAAAGTTCGGGTCAAGTGAAAACAAGAGATTCCAACAGGTTTTTGTATTGCCCGTTATAAGACAGGCCATTTTATTTTAATTTGCTATATCTATGAAGTATTTGCAACGGAACATGTATTTTTTTCCATACAATTATTAACCTAACTAGAACTAAGCATGTATCGAGGTTAGCAATTTCACAACTATAGAAGTAAAGGTCAATTAACATCTACCAGCACCGCGCAGTGCAGAACAGTACAGCGCACGAACGGCACAGACGCGAGTATTCACATTACACCGTGCAGCACAGCACAGACGTGAGTACATCTGTCAATGAACTGTCAACTGAGCGTTAGCATCCGCCACAACATGTTTGAAGATTTTATAATCCTATTTCCATATTTATTATTATTTTTTAACCTAAATTACCTGACCAATTCAATCAATTTATCGTTATCCATCTTCTCGGTTTTAGTAATATCTGCGTCTAATGACGCTAACTGACGAAGATGGCGGTGCTAACGGTATGTGTTCATACTAACTGTGCAAGCGCAGACATTACAAGCAGCCAGCCACCAGCACGTCAAAATATTTTAGCCGACAATCTCTGCGGATATGTTACGCTTACGTATGCCGTAATATGTATGAATGAAACTAACTAACTATTACGTCGTTTCCTCGTAGGAGTAGGCAGAGGGGACGGATCGCCAAACAACTCGTTCTTGGCATACACTTCTTGCTTCACTCACATTCGTACATCGTCTCATACATTCTCTTCTATTATTCCGACTTCTGACATGGCCCAACTCAAGTGTTTGATTCACTCGATCGTGCCATGTCTTCCTCGGGCGTCCCCGACTTCTTCTACCATTGACTTCACCGCGTCCCGTATTCTCCTTACTCATCTTTCTTAGTTCACCCGCTCAACATGCCCAAACCATTTTTTTAACATTAACACCACACAGGAGTCATTTTTAGGGAGGCTGTGTGGATGGTTTTTTAAGGAATTGAAGGACAGAAAGATCTGGGAAGGAAAAGGTACGAGCGGTCGGTAGAAATTTGAGGGTCAGTGTGTCCAGGAGTAACGGACGTACGAATTAAACCTCACCCCGTTAACCCGGGCACACCTGCTATGTCACCAAACGTAGCGAACCACTCGGGGTTGCACGAGTGTTGGTCATGCAATAAATGGTTCCCGGGGCGGCGGTACCTACACTTGCCTCCCAAATCCAAGATGATCTAAGGCATCTAAGCGTCCCCTTAAACGTTTTTAGCAGAAACTTCTGTCGGATATAATAAAATAAGTGTTTGCATGTAAATATTTTTTATAAATTTTCCAAAATACTGGCATTTGAAGGGTTAAGAAAAAAATTCTTTACACATGAATGTATTAATCAAATTACTTATAAAATAATGATCTGTTCTCGGTAGTGCGAGCGAGACGCCGCCATACGAGAGGCGCTCGGTCGTATTGCGCCATCTCGCTCACTCAACCCTGACTTACAAGGTTGCGACCTTGTTTGAAGAGTGAACGCGATGTAAAAAATTGTTCCTACTTTTCGTCCACCGATCGTGCACTCGCGATCGTTATACCCCTTCAAGACGATCGATGATAAATTGATCGACTTATTTATATGGATGAAGGTTTTTTACATCTTCGTCCCGAAGCGGTATTTTGAGTGGGGAAAATGATTGTGCGGCTATTGAAAAGTCACTGTGCATAATTCTGTTGTGTAAATAAATAATTATTTTGTTCTTGATTATTCGCTTACGGATTCCGGATTATGCGTTTACGAAGGTTTTTGAGTGGAAGAGAGTGTATCATTGACTGCTATTCCATCATTCCAATTCATAGTAGTCATTCCCTATGCAGGTGGCGAAAAGGTTGAAATTCCCGCTTAACACCGGCGGCGTCGTGTTTTTATTTTATTTTGAAAAGCCCAGGCATAAATATTAAAATGTTTTACGAGTATATTCTAAAAAACTTATTTTACCACACTAATACGACAGTATCGGAAAAAAGGGTTCGTAAGTAGGAGATTTAGAATTTTTTTTTTTAGGTCTGATATATATTTTTTTAACCTTATAAAAAGACTCACCAAAAAAATTGCCCGGTTAAACGAAAGGCTGAGGTGTATTCTACTTGCAGTATTTAATTAAATTATCTATGATATTTCTAGGGCATCCAATTTTAAAACCAAAAACACATTATTTTGCATTACTTCCCATTGCATCGCCTTAATGCGTAAAAATATATATCCACAGGTAAAATTGTTATTCATTACGCTGTATCTACATACTTATATTGTACCTACTTACTTCTTTTATACTCTAATTATTATAATATGTACGATACTATTATACTGCTTTATATAATTAAGTACGAGTTAAATGGATCAACATGTAAACAATAAATAAATATATATAAACATTTTTTAAATGCATTTATTTGTATTATCATGTTTCCGGGTCTAACTGACCATCACGTCGTTTCTGCGAAGAACCGTCGAACAACTCGGTATTGACGCACACTCCTTGCTTCATTTACATTCATACATCTTCTATTATTCTGACTGGTGAGATGGTCCGACTCAAGTATTTGATTCATTTGATCGTGCCATGTCTTCCTCGGGCGTTCCCGGCTACTTCTTCCATTCACATTCGCGTCATATATTCTCTTTACACTACTTTCTTCTTTCATCCGCTCTACATCTACATGCCCATATAATCTACGCGTCTCCTTTCTTAATCTTACTCATTACGCCTTGCATTCTTGCAAATTCTCAACATTTTTCACACGGTCATACACGGTTTTACCACACATTCGCCTCAGAGATCTCATTTGTACAGCATTCAGTCTACTTGCATCCTTCCTCTACCAGTTCCATGCCTCACTGTTAAACATCAGGGTTGGTATCATCACTCCGTTATGGACTGCTAGCTTCGCTTCTTTGGACAATTTTTTGTTAGCGCCAACCGCGTCCATTTCTATAAAAATACAAAAATATCATATATAAGTCCCCCATCAATGGAATTTCCTGCATTTACCCCTTTTTCAATATCCCTATCAGTCTTTCCATCGTTTGTAAACATACTTCCCAAATACACAAACACATCGACCTGCTCCAAGTATTCATCATTCACAACTATATTGCACACTGTTTTCGTACTCTCTCTTTCAAACACCATGACTTTAGACTTATTTACATTCATCATTAGCTCATTATTCACACATACTTCGTTCATCCCATATACGAGACACTAGATTTTCCATACTGTTAGCAATCAGCACCGCATCATTAGCATACAGCACACTTTCAGATTACTCATTACGGGTCATAGGTAGATAATGCCTTCGAAGGACCGGCACGTAATTATACTATGATTTGGAATGGTGGAATAATAGTAAAAATACTGTAATTATAAATTACAAGCCAAAAATATTGCTACAAGCTATGTGCCTTATGTCACCACGTATATATATAAATTGCAAAAAATTCGCTTGGCAAACGGAGTCTAGATATGTTTGTTGTGAGCGCAAAAAACAGTTTTTAATTATTTTGTGAAGCATTTTGGAAGAAAGAAAAAAAAATTATCATGGGATGCTTTCACAAATAATCTTAGCTAAAAAGTAGTATTTATTTTTAAATTTTTTTTTTTTATACGTATATAGCACACGAGTCCCAATTGCTCCCAACCGTCTGGATCCAGTGAGACTATGGCATCCCCAAATGGGGAATGTTGTGAGGCTGGAGGTATTGAGGAGGGGAAGGAGAAGGGGAAGAGGAAGGTGGATAAATACCCGGCTATTCAGATCTGGTCACCAAACACGGCTAAAAGCCATTTAAAACAACGTTTCAATTCTGAATGGTGGTCTTCCACCAGGGCGATACTGAGAGTATCTTCCATTCTGGAACGTGCGCAAATATACTGTATATTATTTTTAAATGAATTGTGAAACAGCACAAATTAATTAAATAAAATTTACTTGCGACCTTTGAATTCGTAGTCGAGAGCCTTACCCCTCCGACCATGGAGGCCGCCTTACTTAATGGAGAAAAATTGCATTTAGTCGACTACGCATATATTTTTTACAATGAAAAAAGGTTCAATCTATCCAAATGACATTTTTTGGTTTTCACAATGTAAACCGATTCGTAGTAGGTATAATCGATATAGGGATTTCACTGGTGACTTCGCCTTAACTCTAGAAAACATACGATGAACAAGAGAAGTCGTACAACCGTTTCTAATCTTTTACAGTAATTTCTTCTCGCTCTGTCGCGCCGTCTCATACTAAAAGTCAGTCGCACGGTCGCTACAAATATAATACTTATTAGTATCATTATAATAGAAAGGAAATACATAGGTAAACTGTCGATTTGAAGCATTGCCGATCAAAATAGTAAAGTGCAAGTGGCGGCATAGGCTAGGCATTGCCGAAAACACGGCGAGGTCGACTGGATTCTGTATGCAAGGTCCATGGACAGAGATCCCCAAACGGTTTTGAGATGAGAAAATTATTCTAGTATAAGAACCGCTGTATTTGAAGGTAGTTATACAGCCATTCCCTAACAAAACTTTGGAATGAAATACCACTATCTATTTCAAGATCGACATCGCTGCAGTGCTTCACGAAATTCTGCAGTGAATGATTGCTGACTGCTCAGTCAGCCGCATAATTGATGAATAATGAAATGGATCCTTGTGTTTTGTAATTTGGATATATTTTTTTTATTTTAAAAACTATTTTCAATCAATATTATTTAATTTTATTTAAGTGTAATTAATTGTAATTAATTAGATTTTATATAAAAATGTAACTTTTACTTTATCTGATTTCTAGCAATCAATAAAAAAAAATCACACCGGTAAATAGATTTTCTACGATCTTCAATAGATAATAATAGAAATAAGGGAGATGGTCCACGAATCATTATTAGTACTACTACATACTACTGCAAAACGTATCTACGCACAGCGGCGCTCCGCCTTTGTTTTTACTTACACACGAAACTTTATTTTGCGTGGCCGCTTTGATAGTCCGTGCAGATTGGTTGTAGCTTAGCGATAGCCGGCACGCTTCCATGCCATATCTCCCTTTGTGTCTATTAATTTGTAATTCCAAGCTTTCGGGCTTTATATTTCAAAAACGCGATCTCCGAACTTACTCGTTCACACGGAGGGATTTCGTCGCCACTTATTGTATTCGCATTTAGCGAGTAGACGGTCACACGGAGGTACTGAAACTGCGAAGGTAGTAGCGAGTAAAATCAAACTACAAACATTCACCTTCTAGCGACTAGCGATTTGAGAAGTCAGACCAGGCGATAGTAACGTTGAGTGCGGCGAAGAGGTCACGTGAACTTGTCACGCATTTATCGTGGTCAGAATTGAAAACGTTCTAATTGAAGTCGCTAATTGAGTTACTCGCAGCGAATCCCTTGTTACACGAAGCGATTTCGTCGCTAATATTCAAATAGCAGCGTCGAAATTACTCCGTGCGATATGCTTTAGTATACAGTAAATACAGTTCTTCCCATCTCATATCTTCCCCCGTGCATTATCAACAATTGTCATTATATCTCTGATCAGGTCATTTTTATTTTTTTATGAAAGGCGAAATATTTAAACAGTTGTAGAACCGCTGAACGCAACTTGTCAAAGACTTTGCCGAACGTATTCCCAAGGATGATGACCGTAAACGGCTCCTAACCAATTCAGTTAGCGTCACAGCGAGCTGTGAAAGATAAAGCGTACAAAAATATTTGCTTAGACCCACAAGCACTGTACCTATCTACCACCAGAAACATTAATCTCCATATATAAAAATCAATATGTGTCCGTCTGTCCTCGATTCTCTCGAAAATTAGTAGACCGGTTTCGCTGAAAATATTAGTTTGTTCTCATTAGTGCCGGGAAGGTTTAGAGAGTAGTTTGAATGAAATCCAATAAGTAAAACTGTTGCTATAACGTTTTAAAATTAGTATGAAAAACATTGATTCCGCCATGTTGCATTGGGGTTAGCCCATATACATACCACTCTGGTTAGCCACAGATTACATACTCAAAAGAAAGTTTGTGGTACCTACTCGTATTTTCAATTTTGAAAACATTCGACCCAAAAAAACCTTATTTTTTAATATGTAATCTGTGGCTAACCAGAGTGTTATACCTATGACTCTAAACCTTCCCGGCACTAATAAGAACAAACTGTGCTATTTTCAGAGAAACCGGTGCAGTAATGTTCGATAAAATCTAAGACAAACAAACAAACAAACTTACATTGATTTTCATATATATCGTATATAGATTTCGGGGTTATTTTTACTAATTTGATGACCAATTGCTATTGAGAATATTTTTCACCTGTCTTAAACAAGATTCAAAGTATTTTTATGTTAAATTTTGCAGTCAAATCAATCTTTAATTCTTTTCTTCATGAAATATTCAGTTACATAGAAAAAATATATAATTAAGGCATGTAAAATTTTTCAAGTTTGACAAGGCCATTCAAATAAATGAATATTTTAACAAACGATACCGCATTTAAATGACTGAATCGACCCTGAACCTTAATGATCGCAAGCCCTTACCATTTACGTAGCAATGAGGATTTATTTTTATCTAACATTTTATAATTATTCCGTTTGAAAATCACGCGCAATAGAATAAGGAAAAAAATAACTCAATAAATTTACATACAAATAGTATTTTTAAAAAATTCAAACTCATCACAATTCTCTGGAGCCAATGGGATTATGGCATTCCCATTTGGGATATGTTGTGAGGCTCAAGGGAGGGGGGGGGGGGTGAATGAGATAATAATAATAATAATAATACTTGGATGATTTGTACAGCGCCGTTTTTGTGAAAAATCACCGCAAGGGCGCTGTACAAATATTACTTGCTAGGGTTTATCTTATTATGTACATACGAGCCACCGTATTCACCAGATTTGGCTCCCTGCGACTTTTTCCTATTCCCGAAACTGAAGAGACCAATGAAAGGAAAGCGTTTTGCCACAATTGATGAAATAAAGTCAGAATCGAAGAACGAACTGATGGCCATACCGAAAAGCGCATTCCAGAAGTGCTTCGAGGATTAGAAGAAGCGCTGGCATAAGTGCATTATATCTGAGGGGGATTACTTTGAAGGAGAGAAAATCGATATTGATGAATAAATAAATACTTTTCGAAAAAAATCGAAATTCACCTATTATTTTGAACAGGCCTCGTATACAGAAAACATACTTATCTGGTAGGGGCACTCCAGATTAAAACGTTAAATTACAATGTTTTGGGCTGAGATGATATGACTTTGAACGCACAGGACACATACATTAGAAAACACTGCACATTGCATGACATTGAAGTTACTGTTTAAATCCTATTTGTCGTTGATATTATATTTATTAGAAGGTTATTGGCAAAAGAAGAGTATGTATTTATTTGAAACATGATTTTATTTGAGATTTTTGATAATAATTATTTTCATTTACAGATATTTATAAATATTTGTTTATTAGGTATGCAACTGAACCATTCATGAATATGTCTGCCCGAAGAGATGAGTTTTGATTTTTGCTCTGAATTCTGTCGAATCTTTAGTCAATCTTAGATCATATGGCAGTTTATTCCAGGCTTTAGGGCCTGACAGAGATGTGCAAGATGAAGGTGGGGAAGAATCTGGATCTTCAAATCTGGTCACCAAATACCGGTGAAACCATTTCGATTCTGAATAGTGGTCTTTCACCAGGGCGATACTGAGAGTATGTATATTGTTGCGTATTATCCTCGTTGATAAATGAAACTCTGTTCATACAATAAAACCCATATCGTTTATTAAACGAAGAAGCTTGGAATATAATTGACTCGGATTGGACAGCCATTATTATTAAAATGTAGTATTCTCTCCATTTATACCATAGAGCCATCTATTCCAAGTGCTAAAAACCAGTATATCATATAATATGTATTATTTTATAAACCCTTTGATTCTAGTTGTTCCGTATCGGGAACCAAATGACGGTCCCCATAATACGTGTTCATCCCCCTTTCTCTTACAGTTAGACATGTGTTTTAGAAAGAGAAAACTCCAGATCTCTCTTTACATCATATTCTGATAGACCGAAAGTGTTTTAATATTTAAATTGGGCCCTGTGATTGGATCAAAAATACTTTGAAGTATGTCAACAACGCCAACAAATCACCAATAAACAAAAAAAATGTTAAGGCTCTGCAAAACAGAATTTCTATTTATGTATTACAAATATCCCTTAAAAACTGGAGGTTTTATGTACTTAAAAATTTTTATTTTTTTTATTTTCAAAGATAATCTCTAACCAGTCAACGGGCTGAAATGTAATTATGTGAAATTTTCTCGATAGAAAAAAATCGTTAACTATACTCCGAAAATTAAAAAAAAAACGGGTTTGTTCTGTTATTTAACATGTTATAGGTTTGATATAGTGTTTCTTTAAATGCTACTTAAGACATTCGTCTTGAGATTTTTGACCTATCTTAAATATGTCGTGTTTAATTAATATTTTTAGAATTGTCACTTACGCCCATTTATTCTAAACGCTCTTCACATTGGCGCGCTCTTTCTATCGTTTGAATGATCATATCTGCCTTTCAACAGCGGTCAGTCGGGATTCAGAGCCGATGCTAGACAGACCTCTTGCCTAAACCTAAATTCTCGGAGATTAATGCGAGGCCTTAATGAATTTAAAATAAACCTTGTCCGTCTATAGTACATATTATTGTAAGTTCTCTACGTAAGAACACGTATCACACACAATGTGTAATATATGATAAAATTATTGTTCGAATAACTGGGATAATGTAATCACTTTCGGCAAACGCAATAAAGCCTTCGGAATATCATTATTTAAATCGCACACACGCTGTCGATTTTTATGCAATAAATATTTCGCTTTTGCATTTTGGTAAAAAGATTTGGTTCATTGTCACAGAGCTGACAGTGATCTACTTAATAAGTAAGTCATTGTCAAATCAGAATATTATCGTAATAAATATTTAAAAAAAAAAAATCAATTCATTTAGAATATCGACGAAGTGGTCCTTGAAAAAAAAAATCAAAGCGCTTCTCTCAAAATGTTGTGTGTTCAGGATTGAACTTAGAAAGTTAAAAAAAAAAAAAACTATTTAACAGGGTTATTTTTGAGTCATGTATCGAAAAGGTGTGTGCAGGTATTTAAGCGCCTCAGGCTGGACTATTTTTCATAATCCGCAAAATTAACCCATTTTTAATAGTGGTGAGCGAGCTCCAAGGTTACAAAATATATTACTATAAAGCTGTCTGATGACATGAAATTTGGGATTTTTTGGAATAAGTGATAAGAAAAGATAAACATTTGGGTATTAATGTAAAAATATGTACATAAAATTATTTAAACCATTTAAATAATATGATTTTATGTATTTATATAATAAAATAGAAATTTAAACAAAATTAAGGAATAGGGCATCAAAATATAAATAATTATTCTAAATATAGGTATTAATATGAATATACATTTGAGATGGCTAATTTCTAAAATTTCTAAAATTTCCAATTTGTCTAATTGTATTTAAACATTTTAGAACGTTATTTGTGTCAAAATATTTTTTTTTTCCAAAATGTCGTTGGCAAATTCAGATTTTTATTTATTTATTAAATAGTGGTTTACACTAAATAACTCTTCTACTTCTATCTTCCATATATCTTCCTATTATATAAAGAAGAATGAATACAAATCTATAGTTTTTTTCCGAGCTTGATGAAATTGTGCACACTTGACCTTCAAAATAAGAGTAAGGTCAATGTCTAAATGATATTTCAAAAAACAACCCCATTCCCCTTTCCCAACCCATAAAGCAGAATCTTAGTACATCTTGATGAAATTTTGCACATTTGACGTTCAAAATGAACGGAAATTTACTGAGTAGGTGTAACACATAACATCCTCAAAACTGTCCTCCAAACTATTCAAAGCCCCAGGCGACGCCGGGTACCTCAGCTGGTTTAATATAAAACATGCCTGTAAAAAAAAGGATTTAAGGCCATCCACCGGCTAAAATTTCAACGAAATCACGCGTTCCTTATGCAGGTGGCGACAAGGTTGAAAATCCCGCTTTATCGGCCGCATGTTTTGATTCACGCAAGAAAAACATCACCAAAATGCGTGTTTTATTCTATTCTGTAAAGCTCAGACATAATTATTAAAATGTTTTATTGTCATATTCTAAAAAACTTAATTTACCACAATGAACAATACGACAATATCGGAAAAGGGGTTCGTAAGTAGGAGATTTTGCGCTTCAAACATTTTTTTAGTGTCTGATACCTAATTTTTTGCTAGGCTTATAAAAATGCCCGGTTAAATGTCGTGTGATCTACTTGGATTATTTAATTAAATCATCTACGATCTAGGCCATCAAATTCTCAAACCGAAAACACATTATTTTGCATTACTTCCATATTGCATCGCTTTAATGCAATTTTGACAGTGACATAGTTACAAGAATTAATAATTGAATCAATCAGTTCTATTAAATCGGCGCACGGGTTCTTGAATAAAATAGAGTGTTGGCTCTGTTAAACAGTTGATATTATCGAGATACGAATGATCGATGACACTATGCGCCATATTTCCGTAAGGACAAGCAGCTATGATGCAACATAAGCAATTTCTTATCGTATATTCGATGTCATTCTTTTATAAAAATAAATCTTTATTTCTAAATGTAACCTATGCCGTTATTATCCTGAGCCGAGTAGGTGGGAATTATTATTTGGCTTTGAAACCTTGACAATTAGCATTCATTCGGAACTCTTTCACTCAAGTTTATTACTTGACCCACTACATTAACGAACCCTCATGTAAAAAAAGGTTAAAAAAAGTCCTCCAACGTAAGAGGAATCTTACTGACATCGGATCCGGAGGTTACGTATTCGATTGCCATCGAAGTTTAATAAGAGTTTAGAATTTTTGTGAGATTAATTAATATTGCATTTGAGATCTCTCAATGAAATGCCATTTCAATTTTCAAAAAAAATTTTTTTTTTAAATAAATACAAAATTGTGAAAATACTGTAATTTTTTTTTCTTCAGTTTTTTAGCAAAATTTTTTGTACTGGAATTTGAAGTCTTTTAGCACCAATTGTAATTTAAGTTATTTAAACGTGATACGGGCTCACAGATGGCGCTAATTCAAATAAATAAATTTAAAAAAACTATAGGACTTAATGGTTTTAAATATGCGTTGAATTGTTTACTGGCGGGTGTACATACGGAATATTAAACATAATAATTTGTTATTGTATGTTTAAAGCTCAAGTACTTCAAGAAACTTATACCTTTATTACGTTCGCCAGGTGAAAATTTCTTACAACTAAATAACTCAGAATCTAAGCGCAAATTGGTCGTGTTAGCCTGGAAGTGACGTTTGAGATATGTGCGGTAAAATATTTATATTCATAAATTTTTTTTCTATTTTTTCTTGCGCCGCTATCATCCTGAGCCCCAAAACAAAACACAAGTTAGTCGGTTGGGAACCTTGACAGTTCTAGCTGCGCCGCGTCACTTGGCCTCGCTTCTCCCAAACAAGACGTATTTTTTTATACTTTTAAATTTTATTAATTCTTTAACTCGGATTCGTGACCAGCTTTGAAGGCCTCCAAAATGCTGTTCTGGGGGGACCTAGAGCTAGAGCCACTGTCGAGGACTTCAAAATTCTAACATGGACGAAATCACTTTGTTGTGGCGATTATTAACTTTAAATTTGAATACATGTACATGTACGTTACCCGCCTCACTAGACGATGTCTGTTCTGAGACGTGATGCAACGGAACATACTGGAATTTTATCATTAATCCTTCAATTATAATTTTTTTGTCGATTGTCTTATGATTACGTAGTTAATAGTAGTTACACGACAAAGCAGAACAGCGATAAAATAGAACAGTGAAGAAAAGGAACATACAACATACCTAACTTAACCTGAAAAAGCCACCGTCGAAGACTTCAAACTTCTAACATGGCGTATAAGCTCTCTTTGGGGGTACCCCAGGGATCCGTTTTGGGTTCACTTCATTCTTTATATAAATGATGTTGCCAAAATAATTTAAATCATATTTAGGAAGGTAAATTCTAATCGCATCCCTGTACTGTACTACCCATTGCCAAATTTGCTTTTTCTGTCCTTAAAATGAACAATAAATAACATTAATAATTATTAGAATAAATAGCATCTTTATGCCATATACAGTGTTTCCAATAGTATGTCTTCTGCGTCCAAAACTGTATATGCAATTAAATAATAAACTATGTTAAGGTTTGGTTTTACCGCGCATTTTTTTGGTGATTCTTTTTATAAGCCTAGAAAAAAATAAAGTATAGGTATAAAATGAGTAAATTGCTAAATCTTCTACTTGGGTACCCCTTTTCGGATATTGTCATATGGTTCATTGTGGCAAATTAAGTTTTTTAGAATATGACAAGCACCTGTTAGTCAAATTACTAAAAAGTAGTTTATCGGGACTTTTTTGTTTTTATATTTTATAAATTTTAATAATTTTATTTCATTTCACACCGTTTGAAGTATTTTGAGTCAAATCTCATGACGACCTCCGTGGTCGAGGGGTAAGATGATTGTCTACGAATCCAGAGGTTGTGGGGTCGAATCCTGGCGTGCGCAAGTAAATTTTATTTAATGAATTTGTGTTAATCAAATAAAATCAGCATATCCCCCCTCCTCCCCACTATCTTCCGCCTCACAGCATACCCCAATGGGGATGCCATAGTCTCACTGCCTTCAGACGGTTGGGAGCAGTTGTGCGATAATCACTTTTTTAAAAAATCGCTAAAATATTAATTTTTGGAATATCAAATACCCTTGTAATAGCATTAAAAAAATCATAGAAAACTGATTCATATCTCCCCTTAATTCTGATGTCATAATGCAGCCTAAAGCGGGTTAGACCTCCGTGATACCAAGGAATTTACATTATTGTGTGTGTGATTGTAATAATATTATTACAGTATTACGTTGGTGTTAGTTTATACAATATACAATGAATACCGGATAGCCCCGAAATACTTGAATGGAAGGCCATACGAGATTCGTATGCGAAATTACAGACACAACCACATTTACCTGAGCTTGTACCACACACTTTCCAACACAAACACACTTGAATATGTTCTGGGAGAGTATTGTATACTGTATCTCAGGAAAATCTCAAGAAAATCCCGCAGGTACATTGAAATAGAAAAGATTCAGAAATAATATTTTTTTCTATTTATGGTAAACCATAACTTAACATAAGTAATAAAATTATGTACTTTTAAAAAAATTTTAACTCGAAGAGTAATAATAGTATTGAGCATTAATATTATCATAATATTCGTATCGATAATTGATTTGCTCATGAACACTCTAATTTATTTCACTAACAATATTTTTTTAAATATTGAACAACAATGACAGGGCAAGTCAGACAAATTAAGTTGAAATTTCTCCAAAACTAAAAAAAAATATATTTAAAATACAAAACAAAATCGAAAAATAAAAATGTCCATACTAATCCAAAAACAGAATGCGCACATGACGTCAGATGTTCCAAATGCAATGGTATCTACATAACAAGGTGTTTTAATGAGATGATTTTTTATAAGGTTTTAAATAAATCGGCGTTTTTTGTTCTATATGAACATATATTTTTTAAGCCATTATATTTTTCACTGGAGTTCCTTATTGAAAGTTAACAGGAATAAAATATATGGCTTTGTTCCTTTTACCTTGTGTAGAACTTGGGAAATTACTGTTCTTATTAAAATGTGTGAATTTGAAAATTAAAGTGAAAAGTAAAAAAATTTATAATTATTAGAGGCCTGAAAATTTCGTGTTTATTAAATTCGTAATTTTCGAGTAAATAACACCGAAGTAGTATTGGACGTTCTAAATATTTCGTTGTTTATGGTTTTGACAGGATTGAATGAATACCCATAAAATGGAACACAGCTGTAATACCAAATGTAAAATACCAAAAAGGGGAACATTACATAACTTTTATTGCAAAATACCGAAAAGGGGAACATAACACCACTTTTATTGCAAAATACCAAAAAGAGGAACATAACACTACTTTTATTACAAAATACCAAAAAGGGGAACATATCACCACTTTTATCGCAAAATACAACCGTTTTTCCAAAAAATAACACGAACTTCACCGAAAAATAAAATACTTTTCAAAGAAATAACAGGTATTTTACGGAAAAATAACACGAATTTTTAAGGTCTCTAGTAATTATTTAATTTGTACAGGAAATTTTATAAGAGACAAAAAATGAGGGCGCAGCGATCGTTTAAAAGATTTTAAATCACAACACCAAGATAACTTATAGGTAGTAGCGTGAAGTTCATAAAGGCTGAAAAGCTGTGCCTACCCTAAAAAACTGAACCATTAAAAGAAAATAGAAAAAAAATTGTGTGATATATTTCTGATAATATTTTTAATCAATTACCACGACAATCAGTGGGAGATGCAATTTTTAATTATTCAATGCACAAATTTTCCTATCCGAACTTGAAAAACTACACTGAGCCTGCCTTTGGTCACAGAGCAATTCACGCCACTGCTCATAGGAATATTAATGTATGTTTAAAAAAGCTCAAAGGTCCAAGTGCATGTTTTTTACATTAACCAAACGGTGCTCAGAAATTAGTTGTACTCCCCGAAAGGATGTGATTCTGCATCCTATTCTAAGACAATTTTATGTTTAACCTTTTTATTATTATTTAACGCTTTGCAAGGAAGATAATTACGTGGAAATTCGATTATTTCGTATTTCTTAAATATAAGAATCGGAAAAACCAAATTAAATTCATTATAAATTTAAAAAAAAAGTAAAAACATTGGGTTATGATGTTTTTCCTATGGATGTTACTGTTTGTTTACAAATAATAACTCAATGTGAGTATAACCTAAAATCTGAATGTACACCTTAATAGATAATAGATACTTAATTAACCTAGATAATGTAAAAAAAGAAACAACATACTTTTACGGTTCTATCCTGAGTTAAATAGTTTCAAAACTCGATGAAAAAACCGTATTAATGCATGCTTATACTGTAACATTGATGTGCCAAATATGTCAATAACATCGAAGCATTTGTTCCCCAGATGTTAAATCCGTCGCATAGGGGAATAATATTGCGAAGCTGAAATTGAATTGTCACAATAAAATGGTAAATAATGATTTGTCCTACCATATATGATTATATTTGCAATCTAGTGTGGTTTCCATAGACATAGATGATAGAAACCAAGGAAGATATGACATTGAAGCCCGCCGATTGTCGCCGAGCAGAACAGACAAACAAAGCGGCCACGCAATGAAATTTAAAAAAAAAAGGCGGGGCGCCGCTGTGCGTGGACACGATTTGCAGTAGTACGGGTGAACGATGCTGGCGACACTTTCGTGCGCGCAGTTTCATGGTAACAATAGTTCATGGCCCAGCTCCCTCGAGTCAAGATATATCCTGATAAAACGTCTTCAACTTTCCAACTTCAGTGTCCAAAAAGCCCTGAAAATCGATTACAAACCGCTCTCTGCTCACCAACTTGGCCCTGATATTCAAGAATAGACTTCCTCGTCTGTCATGATATCACAACCACCACACAACTTTTTATAAATAGAAGAACAAGCCGATAGATGAAATAATATAGTACAAATTGCTTTTATTGAGAGGCAAGATCGTGTTCACTGGAGGTCATTAAATGAATGTATACGATTTTTTATCAACAGTGAAAATACAAAACGAAATAATGCACTTTTTACGAAGAAACCTAAGCTACTATTAAATAATTTCTTCAATGGATTTGTAGTCACTTTGCGGCGTCAAATTAATAAACAATATATACAAATAAATATGTATTCATTATATTATATACGCCCTATATGGGCTTTTACATATAAATATAAAAATTAAAGTAAGTTTGTTTGTTTGTCCCCGATGTTCTCGAAAATTACTCTACCGGTTTCGCTGAAAATAGCACAGTTTGTTTTTATTAGTGCCGGGAAGGTTTAGAGAGTAGTTTGAATGAAATCCAATATGTAAAACTGTTGATATAACATTTTAAAATTAGTATGAAAAACATTGAACCCGCCATGTTTTATTTAGGTTAGCCCGTAGATATAACAAGAAGGTATTTTTGGGTAGAATATTTTAAAAATGGAAAACACGAGTAGGTACCTATTTAAGAACTTTATGATTTAGATATATTTTGAAAAAATAAACGTTTAGAATGAAATAAAATATTAAAATGAATGTTTCTTTATTTGGAGATAGTTACTTTCGCTGTCAAATCGATTATGGCACCCTAATGACAAGCAGGAATTCACAACTTCATAACTTTATTAAAAAAAAACAAAATTCTGAGCAAGGCCGGGTACACATCAGCTAGTTATTAATAAACTAATAAAAATATCTTTGCATACAAATAAATATTTATTTATTATATGAGGTGATTTTCTCACGAAAACGGCGCTATAAAAATTATCCATTTATTATTATTATATGTCCCATATGGGGCTTTTAAATATTTTGTTATAAAAATTCAAATTAAAATAGTGACGCAGGTGCAAAATACATCACAGTACTAAATATTTCATTTGTCTCACGAACAAATTCAGCAATAACATCGTGTAAGTACCATTCCAAATAATTAACAACAGAGGCGAATATACAAAACACACCTCACATTCACTGATACTTATACTCTAGACATATATCTTATTAATAATTGTTGAGGATGTATGCAATAATCGTTGTAATAACTGTGTCTGAAAAAGTATTACCTTCTGCGTGAAGTCTAGGTACAATAGAATTTTTGAATGACCTTTTTTATCTACGTGTTTCAGAAGCAAAGCTCCACTCATCGGGATAAACAATATACTAAAAACAATAATGACAAGTATAGACAAATAATAAGGAAATAGACAAATCACAAACATTGATAAAAAAATTTAACAATAAGTGATGAAAGCAGGTAAGTAATTAATTAAAATATAAAAAAAAAGAAAAAAAAAATTAATTCAAATTTAATAAAATCAAAAAATAGCTACGCCTAAGGCAATAATATTTCTTTATTTATTCATTTATTTTTACATTTTTAATCAATTACTTACGTACTCTCATCACTTATTTTTAATTTTTGTTTGTTTGTAATTTGTTCAATTTGCTTATTTGCCTATACGTGTCATTATTTTTAGTACATTCTTTATCCTAACGAGGGGAGCTTTGCTTCTGAAACATGTAGATATTTATATATTAAAAAGTGGTTGAAACAAAGTAATTGTGATTAATTTATTTATTATTAAATATTTCTTCAATTAATGAAAAATTACTTTGTGACATCATTTTCAATTAAATGATGAGATATTTTGGGTAAATCACTTAATCAAATAATTATCGAACAAAAAGTATGTTTACTTAAAAAAATAATGAAATAAGTATAGACAAATTATAGAAATAGACAACATTTGAGGATTTTTTCTTATACATCACGAAACGAATGGTTCCCTCGTCAGGATACAAAGTATGTATACTAAAAAAAAATTGAGGATTTTTTCTTATGTATCAGGGAATTTTTTTCTGGCCACGAACCGCCACTGATTATGAATAATGTTGTCAGGCTAAAATGAGTGGTAGACGAGAGGGAGAAAAGGCGTAGTTTGGGAAGGCTATTTAAATCTGGCAAATGTGAGGTTTTGAACCCGTGATCTCTGGGCCTAGAACCAAACGCATCAATTTTAATCTCACATTTGATTACCTGAACTAAATAAAGCACTAAGTGCCAAAAAAAAAATCAAAAGTCAAAGTTAATATTTAGAAATGGTCCTTGTGCCATCGACAATATCCTAAATAGTTATTTGCGGCCATTCATGATGTAGCCAAAACGAACCGCGTGTATTTTCCCATAAAAAGCACCAAGTGCCACAATACATATAACTAAAGTACAAATGGCTAAATGACCGTGTTGGCTGCATATAGTCCCTTTATTAAATTCACACGAGGCACTTAGATCCCCTTTTGTAAAATGAATCGTGGCACTTAACACCTTCTATAAATTCTAGACCATATTAACTATAACTAAATAACCATCACGCCGTTTCTCCACAGGGGTAGGCAGAGAGGACGGACCGCCAAACAACTCCATCTTGGCATACACTTCTTGCTTCATTCACATTCATACATCGTCTCATAGATTCTCTTCTATTATTTCGACTTCTGACATGGCCCGACACAAGTATTTGATTCACTTGATCGTGCCATGTCTTCCTCGGACGTCCCCGGCTTCTTCCATTCACATTCGCGTCATACACTCTTACATAAGAATGAACGAAGAAAGGAGTGTAAGAACACTCCTTTCTTCGTTCATTCGCTCCACATGCCCAAACCATCTAAGCGTCCCTTTCTTAATCTTACTCATTACGCTTACATCGGCCTTGCATTCTTTACGAATACATACATATCTTTAATTTCGTGGTATATTCATTTTAAAAAAATCTGACGTTTCTGCAAAAACTTATATATATATTTTTTTTTAAATAATAAAAAATACGTTTCCTAACCATTAGCTGCGTTTTTATTGAAAAAAGACCGCATATCTCTGTTCAACATTTTCGGCATTTAGTCCTTTATTTCATTCGGGCATTCCTTTTTTCAAACGAGCTCCATCAAACTCTTTTTTTTTTCTAAGTGAACTTTTACTGTGCACAAAATAGCCTAAAGGCAATTGAATGCAATGCATTTTCATGGCCGTTAGAGTATTTCTTAGATACCCAATTCCTTGGCCAAAATTACTTAAAATTCCTTTGTGGTGTGTGTTTGCATTACGTATTATGTTGTGTCTAATGGAATGCTCATGAGATCCTTTAGTACCCGTACTCTCTAGGTCATACAACTTAAACAAACCGTATTTTTAATTGAGATTTATAATAATGATAATAAAAGCTAGTAATACTTAAAAAATAAAACATCTAAACGAATTGAATGCTTAAATGTAATAGTTTTTCTTTTTAAAATGTTTAACGGCCAACAAAGTTCGGAATTTACGCGAAAATTTAATAAATATCACCACAAACGTAACCACTCTACAAGAAGAAAAAAAGAAATGAGACTTACGGCCGTCGTTTCCAACTTTTCGAAAGGTCAATCTGAAGCACCGATTAGCCAAGTGTTTTGTTAAACATTCGCTCTGGTCGCCTGTTTCCAAGCATTTTTTTATCCTAAATTGTATATGGAGGTGCCCGCCCACTTTGGTAGACTATAAAATAGTGCCCGCCCACTTTCATAGACGTACATTAGACATTTCTCTTTCATGAAAAACAAGACAAAACGTAGCTTATAATAAGTCAAATAAGTTAGGTTCTATTCAGTTTTATTCAAAACATACAAAAACCACACTTTGACATTAAAAAAACGGAAATAAATCTTTGTCATCCAATATTTGAATCGCGATAAATAGATCGTGAACCAATAATGACGTTTCACATTTGTTCACACTGTTGACACTTTTTTATAGTTAGTCCTCTGTTGAGCAAAACTTAATCCACTAAAATCGATATCCTAAATTGATCGTAAATTTGATCGAGGGTTTCATTGTGAAGGGCGTATTTGTGCATTTGAATAGTGTTGAGTCAAAATGTCGGCTCAACAGTTGCTCAGTAGGGTTGGGAAGAAAGGCCGTTATGTACCTTTAGGAAGAAATCAAAATCACAGCGGTGAAAATCTTCCAAGAAATACAGACCAATATAAAAGTAGAGGAAAATGTGTTTAAATATTGTGTATCCTATAAATTAACTCCACCATGGTGACCATGAGGAAAAAAATTCCCTCAGAGCCTATTTCATATTTGAGGGAGGTAATAGGGAGATTGTAGGAGGCGGGAAACACAAAGGCCGGCAAATCGTTCCACAGCCGGGCTGTTGAACTCAAGAACGAGTCGTAGAAACGCCCCATTCTCATGATACACATGTTGGGCGCGCGTTTGGCGTATTTCCCGACTATGCTCCGGTGTCGAAGGGATCAATGACTCCAATTCCTCAGGGCACCTTCCATTGAAATACCGGTAGAACAAGGACAGCATTCCCACCTGACGCAAGGGTTATAAAGATTGCAAAACGTTTGTTAGGATAGGGGTATCTATCAAACGGACCGCCCGTTTCTGCACAGAGTCAAGTTCAGATATTTTTGGACTGAAGACTAGAGCTGGCTACCAAATTCAGTTGTGTACTATTAAAGTATCTGCGGGTCCTGTACAGTACGCCCAGCGTCTGAGAATCCAACTCGACTCTGGCTTAGAAGGAGCCCCCGTTCCTGAGCTGGTCACCTAAAGTTACACCGAGCATCAATGGATTGCTTCCGTAGGAGATTAGAGTAATTTCGATCCCCTTTGGACGCAATCAATACCGCCAAGGAAAATATGAAATACCATAATTTAAAGTAACCCGGAATTGATTCTTAATTTGGACATCCAATTCCAATGAGTGTTTACGTTTACGTTCTAACAGAATGGTCTCTGTATTGTACCGGCAAGGTCCAAATTCAACCTTCGGCTAGCGGTAAATTGAAGACAAGACAACACAACAATACTAATATCAAATTATATCTAAAAAAAAAACAATATTTTAATTCAATAATTGATTGCATTGAAAAAATTATGCACAAAAAGGTCCCGCAGAGGTCTCCCAATAGAAGCAGGAAGATAAAGATAACGGTCAGCACCCAACAATACACACTTGACAGGTTGCTAACTCAAGAATTATTACAAATGATTTATCTGTCATTTCTATACGGGTAATTAGGAAAATATATAAGGTTTCAGGAGGCAACAATCTTCAAACAGTAATTTTTTAAATTCCATATGAAATAAGTACTAGAATCTTGTCTATATATTAAAATGAATGTTTGTCCGTCTGTCCTCGATTTTCTCGAAAATTACTCGACCGATTTCGCTGACAATAGCACAGTTTATGTAAAACTAAACTGTTGCTATAACGTTTTAAAATTAGTATAAAAAACGTAGTACCCACCATGGTGTATTGAGGTTAGCCCACATATATATATCACTCTGGTTAGCCACAGATTACATATTCAAAAGTTTTTTTGGGAAGAATATTTTCAAAATGGAAAACACAAGTAGGTACCTACTTAAAAACTTTATTATGTAGATATGTTTTGAAAAAAATAAATGTTTGGAATAAAATAAATTTGTCAAATGAATGCTTCATTGTTTAGAGATAGTAATAG
The DNA here is from genome assembly GCA_022606495.2 of Halesus radiatus. NCBI lineage: Eukaryota > Metazoa > Arthropoda > Insecta > Trichoptera > Limnephilidae > Halesus > Halesus radiatus. Next base: position 56,891 of record JAHDVE020004223.1, read on the forward strand.
TCGTCACACGACATTACTTTCGCTGTCAAATCATTTATGGCACCCAAACGACAAGCAAGAATTCACAACTTCATAACTTTATTCCAAAAAAAAAATCTATTCACCAGTCTAAATTAGAAAAAAAAAACTTTCGTATTTAAAATAAATACAAACCCTTCTTTAGCCACTAACCTTCTAATAAATATGATAGCAATAACAAATAAGATTTAAATAGTAACTGCAATATCGTGCAATATGCAGTGTTTTCTGATATTGTGTCCTGTGCTTGTAAAATCAGACCTTCTCAAGCTAAAACTTTATAATTTAACGTGGCAATCTGGAGTAACCTGCCAGGTAAGGGTGCAGGTAAGCGTGTTTCTGTATATGTTTGTACATAATAAGATAAACCCTAGCAAGTAATATTTGTACAACGCCCTTGAGGTGATTTTTCACGGAAACGGCACTGTACAAATCATCAAATTATGATATGATTATTATTATTATTATCAGATAATAAATATTTCTTAGAACAAAAAGTCCCATAGACGCTGAATTTATAACGCACATATGGAATTTATTTCGGACTCGATCTCGGGCAATATTACCTATACGGTACGGACGGGTGGATTTTTAAGACCGAATTTGAATGTTTAAATTTGGTTAAATTATGATTATTTAATTTTTTTAAATCTTTATATGTGCACAAATGCACTTTAGAGGAAATTCCAAATGACTTTTTTAAATTTATTTATATAAGATGTTAAGGCGATGCAATGGGAAGTAATGCAAAATCATGGGTTTTTGTTTCGAAAATTGGATGGCCTAGAAATATCATAAATGATTTAATTAAATACTGCAAGTAGAACACACCTTGGCCTTTCATTTAACAGGGATTTTTTTTGTTGTTTTTTTATAAGCCTAAAAAAAAAAGTATCAGACCTAAAAAATGTTTAAAAAGAAAAATCTCCCACTTACGAACCCTTTTTCCTATATTGTCGTTAAGCGGGAATTTCAACCTTATCGCCACCTGCATAAGAACTGCGTGATTTCGTTCGAATTTCAGAAAGTTGATCGCCTTAAGCTAATCAATATGGCTCGTCAATTGTCTATATATTATTATTTACATTTTTTTATGTATTATAATTTTCATCTTAATATCTACACAGTTTATATCATACATTTCGATATTCCCTTGATGTAAATTTTTAATTACATAATGTAGGAATTTATACAGGGTGTTTTTTTAGAGGTATACAAATTCAAAATGAAAAATAAAACACATTAAAATAATGTTAATGTCTGTGATATTGGCTTTATTTAATAGATAATTCTATGCCATTAAATATGATTTCAGGCATAGGAGTGCCACGGCTAGCTCGAATGAAGTGCAATCGTGAAGTCCAATTTTCGACAAGTTTATCGAGCAACTGGGGCCGTATATCGGCAATAACAAGGCGAATGTTGACTTCCAAATGGTCCAACGTCTCTGGTTTATCAGCATAGACTAGTGACTTCACATACCCCCAAAGAAAGTAATCTAATGATGTGAGATCACAGGATCGTGGAGGTCAGTTCACAGGTGTTTAAAAACCAAACCTTAAAAAAAAACACCCTATATATGCACTGTGCATAATATATGAAATGCATTTAACAGAGATTTTTCGGAATGACCTTATTTTTAATAATATCTTCATCACTTTTTATCTCAGGGTCGTGGGTTCGTGCCCCACGTTGGGCGCCAATAATATATATATAAAAAAAACATCATCAAGGATTACCCATTAATGTATGTGTTTTTAAAAATAATATTATCATTCTCGTATCGCTCGCTAGCAGTGCCGATGATTCCAGAACGTAAACAAATTGACGAATATTAAAAAAAACCTAAGTAACTAGTCATCGAGACGTGACTTCCGGAATGATTTTTTTTTTAAATTATCCAATGAAAACACGAAGTCATAATAATATTATTATCGTTGAAGGATTTTCGTGCAATTGGAAATATTAAAAATATTTTTTAGACGACACTTCTTTGATAGATTATCAGTGTTTTTTTACCGTTATTAACATTGTATGCACAACGAAAGGAGCGTAAGAAGCTGAATGGTAGGAGTCGGGGCACGATCAAGCGAATCACATTTCGGGAATTTAATGTATCATCTATTACGGAATTATTTAAAAGAAACACCTTATATCAAATTTACAAATAACGTTTCATCAATAAAATTCACCCCACTGATAGTATAAGCAATAGATTCAAAACAAATACTAATAACGACCATGGCTCAGCCACTACTTGTATTTAGATATATTATTTTACAAAAACAAAATTAATGTAACCGAAAGTTTGAAATATGAACAATTATTTCCCTGAACTTATAATAATAATAATAAAATTTGAATGATTTGTATAGCTCCGTTTTTGTGAAAAATCACCTCAAGGGCGCTGTACAAATACTACTTGCTTGGGTTTATCTTATTATGTACATATACAGAAAACATACTTACCTCGTAGGGCACTCCAGATTAAAACGTTAAATTACAATGTTTTGGGCTGATATGATATGACTTTGAACGCACAGGACACATATATTAGAAAACACTGCACATTGCATGACATTGAAGTTACTGTTTAAATCCTATTTGCCATTGATATTACATACATTAGAAGGTTATTGGCAAAAGAAGAGTGGGTACTTATTTGAAGCATGATTTTATTTGAGAATTTTGATAATAATTATTTACATTTACAAATATTTAAATTATTTGTTTATGAGGTAACTGAACCACTCATGGATATGACTGTCCATTAAGGGTACAATATAATGTACCCTTAATGAAAAATCACCTCATGGCGCTGTACAAATATTACTTAGTAATGTCTATCTAATTATGTACAGATACAGAAAACATACTTACCTGGCAGGTCGCTTCAGATAAACACATATTCTGTTTAAAAATTTAAGCTTGGAGAAGGTATGATTTTTCCAGTTGCTATTTTATTCTCCTAATCGCGTTAAAAGGCTCAATCTAAAGCAGTGGCGTGCATTTTTCTAAGACGAAATGTAGGCTGTGTGTAGTTTTTCATTGAATATTTGAAAATGGATATTTTATTATCATCTTCTGATGATTGTTGTGGCCAACTGAATAAACGGGCGTACAAATTCATGGATAAATACATTTTGATTTGTCGTACTTTTCTAGTATCGTTAATGTCATTTTTTTAGGATAGGCACAGCGTTTCAGCCTTTATGGACTGCACGCCACTGCTCGAAAGCCCCCGCTACACACATCCGTTTCGCCCACCCCTTTGAAGAAAACATGGGCATGAGTTAAGGGGAACGGCTGCGCGGCCTGTTTCATCCAAAACTGAATTTTGGATTTGAGGCCAAAATTCTCACCCAAACCGAATGAGTTTTTTTTAAATCAAAAGGTAAAGCAAATATCTAGTACGGGTTAGAAGTATTTTATTTATTTATGTTTGAAAATGATGAAATACAGGCCATTAAAGAAATAAAATTTTCACGATTTTAGGGACATCTTTGGTAATTATTTGGGGGTTTAAAAAATGGTGTTAAAAAAAATAATAAAATTACCCCTTCTACTATGAAAATATAATGAAATATTAAATTAAAAAGTGTTAATCAGGATTATGATGTACTTAAATTTAAATTTAAAATGACTAATTTACATTGGAACACAAATTTGCAGTAAATAATTTAAAACATCGACCCGAAGAAATATTTTTTTAGATGTCAAAAAAATACATATTTTTTGTAATCATATTTACATAGCAAATATGACAAATCAAACAAAACTACCGTTAACCCGCAAATAATTTAAGAAGTTGCCTTTAAAATCATGAAAAATTTTCTACAATGGTCTATATTTCATAATTTAACATATAAAAAAATAAAATACTTCTAATCCGTGCTAGATATTTTCTATACCTTTAATTTAAAAAAAGATCATTCAGTTTGGGTGGGTATTTTGGTTTCAAATCCAAAATTAAGTTTTGTATGAAACAGGCCGCGCAGCCGTTCCTCTTAAAAGCACGGTCTAACGGCCGAGCCTTCCGACGTGGTGGCTTCAGTTACCACTGGCGAAAACGGTAGTCTGTAGGCACTGTACGCTATACAAACGAGGCTTAGCCTGGCTTTATCAACAACGAGCATTGGCAGCATGGCGCATAGCCTATGTAACTCTAAACTCCCCGAGTTTATTTAACCCGGAAGACTGAGGACTGCATAGTACACGAGCATTGAGAGGCGGTGTTTACGGCCCGTCCCGATGGCTATGGACCGAATGTTGCCTTTATGTGTAGTGAAGTTAACTCGGTTATAGTCCTAGATTCCGATGGGCTCGCTCTACCTTCTACTTCTCGGTATTATGTTTCAATAGCTCTACGCTTCGTTAGGATGCACTTCGTATGCGGCGTTGTTTATGACCGGAGTGGCGAACATTTTGCATTCATCAGTAATTATTCATTATCAGTGGCGGTTTTTTCTAATGACTAACTTGTAATATAATTTTACCACAAATGTTAAAAAATCCACCCCGTGCATCCGAAATGAATCCTATACGTGCGATATGAATTCAGCACCTACGAACATTTAGTTCTTTAATATTTAAAAAAAATGACTCGTGGCGTTTCAGCGGCAAACCGTGGAAGCGTGCAAACCTTGAGAATCTGTTAGTTGTCCGGGTGCACAGCGACTATAGGATTTGTTAATGCAATATTTTTACGGAATAGTATTTTGCAAAAATCAATAGAGTTTTTTCGATGATTATTGTTTTTTTGAAATAAATATTTCAATATAAAAACCAGTTTCTTGCGTAAATTGTGATTTGCGTGTTTAAAACAACATTTTTTTTAAATGATTGTTCGCCCAATGAGATGGGCCACGAAGCGGTACTGATTATTTATTACTAAATGAGATTAACTAAAATATTAAATACGGGAAAACCACATTATTGAACTAAATCGGGTTTACCGGTAATAAATCATTTTAAACACCGTCCAAATTATAATTTGTTAGGAGCAAATAAAATCGTCGTCCCAATGTGGATCAACCACAGTTTGAAAATGCAGAACTTAATAATAACATTATTAAATTTGATTTACATTCAATTTTAAAAAAAAATGAGGATTATTGTCTTTTGTAAACGTATACATTTTCTTAATTACCTCTATAGAATTTACAGGTCAATAATTTGTAGTATTTGTAGAGTTAGCAACCTGCAAAGTGTATATTTTTGGGTGGTGACCGTTAACTATAAAAATACGACAATCTGTATGTCCCACTAACACCCTAAAACCATTTTCAAAGTTATAAAGTTGTGAATTCTTTCTTGTCATTTGGGTGCCGTAATTGATTTGACAGTGAAAATAATGCCTTGTGACGACTATTACTATCTCTAAACATAGAAACATTCATTTGAAAAAATTATTTCCTTCTAAACATTTATTATTTCAAAATATATCTAAATAATAAAGTTCATAACCTACTTGTGTTGTCCATTTTGAAAATATTCTACCCAAACGAGCCTTGAATATGTAATCTGTGGCTAACCAGAGTGGTTATATCTATGAGCAAACCTCAATATAACATGACGGGTTCAATTTTTTTCATACCTATTTTAAAAAGTTATGGCAAAAGTTTTACATATTGGATTTCGTTCAGACTACTCTGTAAACCTTCCCGGCACTAATGAGAACAAACTGTGCTATTTTCAGCGAAACCGGTCGAGTGACAGACAGACAAAAAATATTTTTTATATATTGTATATAAAATATGAAAGCTTGTTGTATAAAAAATATTGGGAAATAGTGTTTAGACGAGGGCGAAACCGGATACTAAATTATTCTAATTGGGTACATTACACAAGTTGCTGTTTTAACTTTTTTTATTTATGAATATGATGTGAACATCGCAGAAGAGTCCCAATTATGGGGAGCCAGTGGGACTATGGCATCCTCAATTATTGTAATATGTGTGAGGTTTAACGGAATGAGAGGTGTAGGAGGAAGGTTGGGAAGTATATGGCCATTCGGATCTGGTCACCAAACACGCTTAAACCAAAGCTGTGAATCTGATTGGTGGTCTTTCACCAGGGAGATACTGGAGCATCTACCGCTCTGGAAGTGAACGTATCGAGGTACAATGTCGGCCGTTTTCTAACAAACGGCTATCGTTAGACAGGGTGCACGTAAACTCGCATGCGCCCTGAAGCACCCATTAAAAATTAATGCCCCATCACCGCGTTAAATCCGATACGGAGGAAAGTCGCGACTTGCACCGAAGTCCCGGAGTTCGACACGAAGTGCATCTAGAGCACAAGCTTTGCGGACCAAATAAACTATATATGAAATAAATAAATATAATATATTTCATTTATTTTTTATAACTTATTGAAGTTTGTAAACCTCGTTATAATATTTAATCATTGAAGAAGATAATATTAACACATCCCAAATGAACCACGAAACTGAAAAAGCAACAGTCAATAAGGTTAAGCGGTTACCCCGGATAGGTAGAGGTCCTGGGTTCGAGTCCCAGATGCGACTGAAATCTTTTTATTTTCTGTTGTTTTTTTCGGTTTCGTGGTTCATTTGGGATGTGTTAATATTATCTTCTTCAATGATTAAATATAATACACACCGTGCTTTACGCTCACACCGCGAAACTTCAGGGAGGTAAAAACAATTAAACTAATTTATTTGATTCTAGCAGAAACGGTATGGGATAACTTCTTGGGGATACTCCTCTAAGACCAACATAAAACATTTACAGCTGATTCAAAATGCCATGGTAAAATTGCTAGTAAGTAAAACAGTTTTTAAGCAAAGGCAAGACATTGATATCATGTACAAATCAATTAATGTATTACCTGTTCGTGCTGTTTTGTGGCAAAAAAATTCTACTGCAACATATATCTGACATTCCGTATAAGGCAGTGGTAGATCATGTACACAATACACGATTCACACTAAATATAGGAATGATAGTGCTAATGCTTCAAAATGAATATGGTCAACGAACCTTTGAATACATTGTACCATTTATATTTAACATGTTTAACAACCATACGAATTTAAAAACAATTGCTCTATGACGAAATTCTCACTGATGTTAAAGTGTTGGCTTTTGGAAAGTAACCTTGTGTATTGATGGTAACAAATATGACGGTCTCCTCGGTTGTATAGCTCCCTGATATCTGCTGTATTTAGGCTATTTTGCTCTTTCTTAGATTGTCTATTGAGCAAATTTAATACTTGCTGATATTTTGATATTTTTATAATATAATTTAAATCGATATTATGAAATTGGACTTTTTTAACATTGTGTACATTGATCACAACATGCATGCATCTATATAGTTCTAATTTTGCGCTCTATTTGTATGATGATTGTTATTTATTGTTGTATTATATAATATTGTTGAACTAAACTCCCCCTGACAAGCTACCTGCAGTGGCTTAGCGGGTACAAGTTCCCACTGTATGTAATTAATATTATACAATAAAAAAAATAAAAAAAGGTTAATTCGTGATAATTTATGAAAAAATATAAGATGTAACCGAAGTCATGGTGTTGAAAGAGAGAGTACGAAAACAGTGTGCAATATAGTTGTGAATAATGAATACTCGGAGCAGGTGGATGAGTTTGTGTATTTGGGAAGTATGTTTACAAGAGATAGAATGGCTGCATCACTGTCATACACGAAAAATATAGCTATAGATTATAGAAACAAGGGAGATAGACCGTGAATAATTATTAGTACCATTTAATAAAAAATACACACGTAGATTTAAATGGAAGCCGGTGTGTCTTTAACTTAGTACATTTTGGTTCTAGGCCCGAGAGAACTAATGAAAATACAGAAAATACAGCACTCTGTCTCTCTTACAATGCCTACATTGTAATTTGCCATTCCATTTTATCGAAATGAAATAATGATCGTATTAGGAATTTAAGGCCCGAATGGACAGACTTTTGGATTACGTAACATGCCCACATCGCATCTCTTCTTCTTTGTTCTATGATTAGTGACGAAACCGCGCGCACAAAAATATCGCCAACCTCTTTCAATCATAGTACAACAAATCGCATGAATGCACAGCGGCGCCCCGACTTTGTTTCCACCTGCAAACCAAACGCTTGACTTTCATTGCATAGCCGTTTGATGGTACTGTGCAGTTTTATTGTAGTCAGAGGCATGTTTTATGCCATATCTCCCCCTGTTTCTATTATCTATGAATAGAATAGTCCTCGTGTAACCTCACCTTGACCTTGATGCACGTGTCCATACACTGCTTGAGCCGTGCCAGAGGTCCAATTTGGCGTTCCATCCTCGTAATCAAGTTGGAGCCCATTACGAACGGTTTCTCAATCCTAGAAGGCCCTAGAAAACAAAAAAAAATTGTCAACAAATTATAGAAGAATTACGGTGCTTGAAAAATCCGCGACATTTGTGATTTTAAGGAGAATAGAAATGAAAAATGATAGAGAATGTATGAGACGATGTATAAATGTGAATGAAGCAAGAAGTGTATACCAAGATCGAGTTGTTTGGCGGTCCGTCCTCTCTGCCTACCCTTGCCGAAAGGCGTGATGGTTAGTTAGTTAGTTAGTTTAATCCATCTATAAATCAATAGAATAATTGAACAGTTCATGAAAATTTATTTAAAATACTTTTGCTGCCCTCGCCCCCCATTTTAGTCCTTGAGGTTACCACCGCCCCCTTGGATCTATCCAACGCCCCTAGGGAGGCGTTACCGTTCTCGTTCGGAACCTACGCTCTAAGCTTACGCATTTGACTTTGGATAAGGAGATTTTCGAATTCGATTCTTGTCGTGGCGAAAAAATATTTTTTAAAGTACCTAGGTAGATGCTCTCAGTAACGCCCACCATTCAGAATCGAAACGTTTCTTGAAATGGCTTTAACCGTGTTTGATGACCAGATTTGAAAAAAACCAGGTACATCTCAATATTCCTTTACCGCATCTCCTTCCCTTCACAACTCTCTTCTTTTGTTTTAATCGCGAATCCAGCTAGCAATTAGCAACCTACGGATCGAATGTTAGGTGTGCTTTCCACTGCCCCACGGTGAAAGTAACATTATTTTTCACTAGGGATTAGCAGAATATCGGCTTGAAGAATCGGCCAAGGCGAGAAAACTGGCGCAGTTGAGCGCAATATGGATATGCAACGAAAGCATAGCGAATTGAGAGAATCGTTGTATTTACAGATGAAAGTTGTGTTACTATAGTCCAGTGGTGCACAAGCCCTCAAGTCTTTTCGTACGACCCACTTGGTTAATTTCAGTTTGTCTACAAAGTTTAGAATCGGCCGCTCAAAATAACAAGCTTTTTCACATATCCTTAAAACGATAGAATTTTGGGGTAGAACCTTAAGAAGAACGGCTGCGTAGCCTGTTTCATACAAAACTTAATTTTGGATTTAAAGCCAAAATACCCACCCAAACTGAATGATATATTTTTAAAATTAAAGGTTTAGCATTTTTTTTTAATGTGAATATCGTACAAGAGTCCCAACTGCTCCCAACCCCCTGGAGCCAGTGAGACTATGACATCCTCAATTGGAAAATGTTGTGAGGCTGAAGGTAGTGGGGAGGGGAACGAGAAAGGGAGAGGAAGGTGAGGAATTGCCTGGCTATTCAGATCTGGTCACAAAACACGGCTAAAAGCCATTTCAAGCAACATTTCAATTCTGAATGGTGGTCTTTAACCAGGGCGATACTGAGAGTATCTACCACTCCATTTTACATTGTCTTATTTTATTATATAATATTAAAGAAAATGCAAAATAAACATCGACACACTCTGCCTAATCCCATAAAATACAAAGGCATCGCAAAAAATGCCATTAGATTTCCATTATACGAAAATACCTATTAAAATACTCAACCATTTAAAAGGGGATAAAAAAGCTTCCCTAACAATAAAGAACCCCTTATTAATTGTACCATCTTTTCACAAAGTGCCTCAGTACTGGATTGATTGTTTGCAAGTCGCCGACAGACCGAGAACTAACCTAGGCCAACGATCCAGTGGATGTGCATATTACGAAACGAACCTTCGCTAGTGTTGGTCTACCAGCAATGTATTCCTATACAGCGTGCGTGGACCGTTTATACGAAAGGTCGTGCAGTGTATTGCGCGTGGGTTTTGTTATATTGTGACTCAGGGATGTGTAATGTCCTTGAGGGGTATTATGCAGTTCCGGTTATCCGGAGAATTGCGAGCGGATAAGCGGGAATTTAAAGAAGCAGAGTTTACTGTGAGAAATTTATCGAATATAATTATTACAATAATTTGATCATTTATATAGCGTTGCAATTTCTTGTCTTATAAATATATTCCATATTTGTGTTTCAACGATTCTTCATTTTTAAACAAATCTTCGTAAAAATATTGGTTGAAAGCACAGAGCAAAGGATACAACAGTGATGCCCTTACACGCAAGGAGAAGAAACCGAAATTGGAGGGAGGGGTGGGGGTAGCTTAGGCGTGTCACTGTCATTTTAATTGCGAATAAATGCATCCCGACGGCCTGCAGGCAACTCGCATTGCACTGCAAAGTACAAGTATTTAATTTTCGAAAAGCAAATCTGCTAATGATCAATGCCTTTTACAATTGTGCGGAATTTATATAGTTATACGCGATAGTTTTGATTATTCTCTTTGACACTACTATTTTTACAACGTTTAATTGCATAGGAAACCATAATTATTGTTTCATTCCTTAAAATTTTCGAATGTCACTCGCTGCCGGTTAATACAGGACTGATGACCGTCATGTCTTCGATGGTGCCAAATTTAGGAAGTCATGTGGTTTGCCTCCAGTCGTCAAAATGATAGCAAAATCTGGCGATATGGCATGTCTATCAATTCTGACGTCAGTGGTTTAAAGTAATCAATTAATTAATTCATATTAATGCATCGATTTTTTAAAATAGCTATTTTAAATTTATTTTCACACTATATTTAGAATATTTAGAAATATTTTTATTTTTAAAATTATTGATATAAATTTAGTATTTTACAATAATTATTATTTTTTCAATAATTTTTTTCATTTTTAATTAATTACTTACCTACTTTCATAGCACGTTTTTATTATTTTTCGATGTTATTAATTCTAGTCATTATTTCTTAGTATACTGTGTATCCTGATGAGGGAAGGTTTGTTTCCGAAACATAATGATATTTATAAATTAAATAGTGGTTTACACAAAAGATTTCTCATTAACCTTCTTTAATATATACAAATGAATGTTTGTCTGTCCGTGCTTGATTTTATCGAAAATTGCTAGATCGGTTTGTTTCGCTGAAAATAGCACAGTTTTTTCTTATTAGTGCAGGGAAGGTTTAGATAGTAGTTTGAATGAAATTCAATATGTTTCTAATTAAAATTGTTTCTTCGTTTAGAGACAGTAATAGTCGTCACAAGGCATTAATTTCGCTGTCAAATCAATTATGGCACCCAAACGACAAGTAAAGAAAGTAAATAAACCCGTACAAGGCCGGTTACACAACAGCTAGTTTAATATAAAAATTAAGTTGATAGCCCTGTTTTGTATCGTAGCTGAGGTCATTGGAGAAATATTTTCTCCTTTCATGTTGCACTGCGCAGTGTACAGCGTACAGTGCAGTGCACAGTGCAAAGAGGATGCGGTAGACTTTTACTTCATAAACTCGTGCATAAAAAAATTGCATATATTCAACGTATAATAATAATGACGAGGAATTTAAAAGGACTCATAAAGCTCATCTTTTCAGACAATCGTATCCATAAATTGAAGAAATGCACCCGTAAATTGCGTAGCTAGGCTAGCCGGGTAGTGCTTACCTAAAGTCATTAAATAGAAAAAGTTTAAAAATTCACGCATCGGTGCGCAAATGCGTCCACAGCCCGCAACACTGTAAATAACTAAAAGTATAAAAATAAATAAAAAATGTTAATATCTATTAAAAGCTTCTTACGCTTTTTAAGGCCATTTTATAAATATTTTCCAGTCCTAAAATTATAAATATTTCAATAAGTACCAACTCTTCTTATGCCATCAATCTTCTAATAAATGTAACATTAATAGAAAAGGAGGATAAAATAGCAACTATAAAACTATCGTCTCTATACTTAAATTTTCTAATAAAACTGTGTTCATGTGAAGCGACCTGCAAGGTAAGTATGTTTTTCTGTATCTGTTTGTACATAATTAGTTAAAGAATAGGAAGTAATATTTGTACAGCACCCTTGAGGTGATTTTTCACAAAAGCGGCGCTATATAAATCATCCAATTATTATTATTATTGTTAAAAGATGTAACAGGGTTAATTTGTGTGTCATTTATTGTAATGTCATAGTTGTACACACACTGTCAATAACAATAGTGTTTATTTCAAACAATTTCACAGTACATTACAAAGAAATAAATATAAGTATAATTCGTACATGGCATTTTTTTTTAAAGAAAGACAAATATTCCCTGGTTACGAATAACCTGACAATATCTGAAAATCTCCTACCACCATCACAGTAAGCGGAAGATGTTGCTTGTGTCGTAAATGGAGGACTTATCCAGCCGAGGAATTGAACTCACGACGCCTGGGTGAGACCCAAACGCGATGCTAACTCAGCCACTGACCGGTCAAAATAATTTAAAAAAATTGCAGGCCGTGGTTGAGAAATTCATTGTAAAATATCGGGGGATCCACTTGGTAATAAAATTCGCGTGTTTTATTTAATTATGTTAAGCTCGGGCATAGATATTAAAAAGTTTTTCGGTCATATTCTAAAAAACTTAATTTGTCACAATAAACAATATGAAAATATCCGAAAGAGGGTTCGTAAGTAGGAGATTTTTTTAGGACTGACACCTTATTTTTTTCTAGGCTTATAAAATGACTCACCAAAAATATTCCCGGTTAAACCACAGGCCGAAGTGTGTTCTACTTGCAGTATTTAATTAAATCATCGATGATATTGAATTGCAGTTAAAATTTGCCAGAATTAATACTTAGGAACAGTTCTCAAAAAAATGGATCTGAACATCACTTTGCTAGCTCAAGCAATGCATAAATGATTTATAAGGTTTCAAAAGACAAAAAAAAACTCAAACTGTAGTTTGAAAATCAGTGAATACAATTTTGAATATTTTACCTAAAATGTTCAAAATTAGCAGTATGTATTTCATATAGAATTAAAAAAATACCGGTTGAAGATTTTCGACTTTTGTAACCTTACACATTTCCTAACTAGTATAATATCAGATTGTATATTTAATCATTCGCAATATTTCTTGCATTAGCAAACTACAAAGTTTGTATTTTTCCTGATCGTTAAATGAACGATATTTGTGGCATGTAGACCAAATGAACGAAGAAAGAAGTGTAAGAAGAATATATGACGCGAATGTGAATGGAAGAAGCAGCCGGGGACGGCCGAGAAAGACATGACACAATCAAGTGAATCAAATACTTGAGTCTGAATGAGATGTATGAATGTGAATGAAGCAAGAAGTGTATGCCAAGCTCGAGTTGTTTGGCGGTCCGTCCTCTCTGCCTACCCCTGCGGCGAATCGGCGTGATGATTAGTTAGTTAGTGAACTGCGAACTGTCAAAATTAAAAATGTACAGAATAGGTAAATATTCGTATATTCGTATATAATTGTCTCAGTTTTACGAAAAGAAAAATTATGTTTTTAAATTTATGTAGTACTACATGACTTACTATGAAAATGGGGTATTCAACTCAATTATTTTATGTATTTATTTATTTATATTTATACATATATATACGCCATAAAAAATGGCTTTTACATTACAGTGATTTGAATAATTTATGAACATTTTATTACAAGTACAACAACAAATTTGCTCTCTGATTTTTTCTATTATATCAGATAGAAAGGAATTAGCTTTGATCCCAAAACATTTAAATATTTGAAAATAAGTATATTATTAGATAACGTAATAAATAAAAAGAAATTATGACCTTTTGACGTACAAAATTTATCAGTAGGTTCTAGTTCGTTAACCCTCGATGAAAATTCGAATAGGATTCGGCATTATTCTATAATTCGATTAAAATAAAATTCCATATTATTATTATTGCATCTTAACATGAATTGACGGTCTTTCGTATTGGCGATACTTGCAGTATCTTCCACTCTGTGCAAGGCGCAAATATACTTCATCTGCCAGTACATAAAATAACAATAGCATGTATATTTTAACGCGGCATCACGCATTGTACGTATAGTTTGGTATTACAGATCGACGACCGGTGAATGCAATTTGTTAACCATAAGTAGTAATAATAGACTGTCTATAGTCAGTGATAAGATAGAGCATAGAAAAAAAACATTTGTACAGCGCCCTTGAGGTGATTTTTCACAATCATCCAAATATTATTATTAATTTAAGGCGATGCGATGGGAAGTAATACAAAATCATGTGTTTTTGGTTTGAAAATTGTATGGATTAAAAATATCATAGATGATTTAATTAAATACTACAATTAAGTAGTACACACCTTTGCCTTTCCTTTCGAGTCTTTTTTTTATAAATATATATTATGCCTAGAAAAAAAAAATAATAGATCTAAAAATAAAAAAATTAAGTGCAAAATCTCGTACTTGTGAACCCTTTTTCCGATATTGTTGTATTGCTCATTGTGACAAATTAAGTTTTTTTTAGGATATGATGGTAAAATAATTATGCTTGAGCTTTACAAAATAAAATAAAACATGCATTTTAGTGTTTTTTTTTTGCGTAAATAAAAATGTGCGGTCGGTGTTAAGCAGGAATTTCAACCTTTTTGCCATTTTGATTTTGTTCGAATTTTAGGAAGTGGATCGCCTTAATGCGTGATTTGTGCATTGAAAAAAGCATTGGTGCGTAAATCCAACTTCGGCAATCCGAGAGAAAAGTGTGCAGAAAGTGATAATGAGAGAAGAAAGAGTGAGAGAGAGAGAAAAGAAGAGAAGCGAGGAGAGTGTGGACTGCGGAGGCACCTGTTTGACCGAAGTGCAAGCCGAACCCACACAACCCCAACTAATAATACCATTCACATCAGGTGGGTACTCTACACTCGTCCGTACGCGAGTGCGCCTGGTGTTGGTGCTTTCTCCGAGATGTGCATTGCCCGACCTCCGTCACAAAAAACCCCGCTTACAAAACGAACACCACACGTAAAAAACACTACCAAACATGGGCATAACGTAAAACTGCACGCACTGTTGCTTCACCCCTTTCGATATGGTCATATTATTTACTTGACTCAAGTTTTGCGATTTGGAGTTCGGGCCTATGCACTCGTAATCCCGAACTTGCGCAGGCAAAATTTTCAACGCGCATACAAAGCATTTTTAAGTCACCTCGTAACAGAATTGGGTGGCGCCCAACGCGGCGCCGTACGAATGGTGGCACTTTTTGAAGTTTTCCCCTTTTGCTGTCGACTTAGTTGCTGTTTCACGACCGGGCTTTTGCACCCGAGTTGCAGTACTGCATTCTGAAAGAAAGTTATTATTACGCAATGCAAAAGGTGGTTTTCTGTTGTATAGGTCAAGGATTTTCGCAATTTGGCGCGGATTCTCCCTTTTGTAAGGGACGGTAATTTTATACACATTTCTGTCGACTCTGTTCTTTTTTTAATACGGGGCTTATGCACCCGGGAGGTTTGAATAGAACTCCTACTGGCATGAGAATTACATGAAAAGGAGTGTTCATATAATCAGGGTGAAAGTAAAACAGTTTTTTTAGTTGTGACCTTTTTATCGCGTGCTTTTTATTTGTGATCCTTTTGTATTTTTGATTTTGTAAGTAACAACAATCGCTGATACACGCTATCGGCATAGGAAAGGTTTATGGAACCTTCGTATTGATCGAAAACGTGTTTATTTTTTAAATTGACTGTTAAGTCTAGCCATAGAACCAGTCGATACTCTTTGAGTTCATGGTGAAGATATTATTCTACAATGAGGAATTCCAGTGAAAAATATTATGACTTTAAAAATATGTATTCATATAGATCAGCTAACGCCGATTCTGAATATATAACTTTTATTATATATAATTATACGTAGAATTTATAAATCGTTATTTAAAAGTGAATAAATAATCATCTTATCAAAACATCTTGCTATGTTGGTACTATTGTATTTGGAAAATCTGACGTCACGTGTGTATTCTGTTTTTGGATTAGAATGGAGATTTTCATTTTTCGATATTGTTTTATATTTTATATAAAGATTTTTTTTGGGTTTGGTGAAATTTAAACTTAATTTGGGCGACTTTAAGCTCTATAATTTTTGTTCAATATAAAATAATAAAAAAAAACTATTATTAATAACAGAAATTATTTTGATAATGTTAATGCTCAATACTATTATTTTTCTCCGAGTTAACTAACTAACTAACCGTCACGCCGTTTCCCCGCATGGGTAGGCAGAGAGGACGGACAGCCAAACAACTCTGAAAGTTTACTATTCGGGAAGAAATGGCACGATCAAGTGAATCAATGAACACGATGAGTGGGGTCACGTCAGCGCAGCCTGAATAATGAACAGTGTATGTGAAACGATGTATGCATGACAATGAAGCAGAGTTTATAATTTTGCGGTATGTTGTGAGGCTGACAGCAGTGGGGAGTTAAAGGAGATGGGATGGAGGAAGGTTGTAAAGTACCAGGCTATTCATCTTTTTTATTATTTGTTATTAGTTTTTTTTTTATTTTTTATTATTGTGACATGGTCGGTTATTCAGCGATGGTTATCAAACACTACTAAAGGCATTTCAAGACTCGTTTCGACCATGATTCGAGGTCTTTTGCCAGTGACCAGATCGGAAGAGCGAGGTACTTTTTATATTCAAATTCAAAATTAAAAAAAAAATCTTTATTGTCCGTAAATCTTGTCGCGTGTTTGTGTGTTGAATGGAAACCTGTCTGGAGATGACCGTACTAATTAATTAACCATCCTCTTTTCCATATCCCTCCCTTCAGGCTCACAACAAACTTCAATTGGGAATTTGGACTGATTTTTGTCTTATCATTGATGAACTGAAAAAGATTGATCAAAACTAGCTGTAGATTTAAAAAAATCTAAGAGCGTTGCATCATAAAACGACGAGTCTCAGTTCAGTGCGAACTTTCACGTCACAAAAGTGCAGTTGATTGCATGTCGGGCTGAAAGTGCATCGCGCTGGCCGCCGCTCGCGAACGCTTGTGGCTGTGACGTCCCGGGTTCGACGCCCGGCGCGGCCGCTGACCCCGGCCCCCCTCTTCCCCTCCCCGCTCCTCGCCGCCGGGACACACACCCTCAGTTGCGTTCGGGGTGGGGAGGGAACTCCTCGCGGGGGGTGGGGCATGGGCATTCTTGACTTCTGCGTGCGAATCCGACTCGAGTGACAATGCGAGGCAAATGGGAGTTCAGTATCGCCCTGGTGGAAGCCGTTGCCTATTTCTTATTGATGGGATACCGCAGATCACCGAAGAGTCAACTGATATTAAAAAAAAATTATATTAGTATTTTGTTTTTATCCTTCAATGGCATGGATTTCATTTTTTTAAATACAATTTTCTGTAAAATTCTCAAAATTCACCTTTAAAATTATTCTCCGATGTTGTTCTTTAACGAAGTAGATATATATTAGATAAAGATACTTTTTTATATATTTAAAAAAATTATAAAACAGATAACAAAGTCCCGTTAACCCAAACCACATGGCTTATCAACAGGTGTCTATATATTATTATTTACATGTGTTTTTTATACATTATAATTTTCATCTTAATATCTACTTTTTCTATCGTTACTCTTTGATACATTTCGATCCTCCCATTCAATCACCATTCACATTATCAATTCCTTTCATTAATTTTTTCAATATATTAACCATTTTTTTCTATAATATATATTGATTACAACCAACCTGACTGAACACATTTCTGTGGTCGCTACTGTATATTAAATTATTAACATTATTTACTTGCGGACACCTAAATTCGAATTCGTATCGGATTCCTTGAAATTAATCTCTCAATTCGTAGTAGTTGAGGATCTTAGCCGCTCCGCCACGTAGTTCCTCAAAGCTGTCTACTGCGCGGAGTCGGTGGGACTATGGCATCCCTATTTCGTGATGAGTAGATAGATATGCTTCTATAAGATTCAGATTTCGAACACATTTTGAAACATGAATCGAAAGCTAAGCTAATTTGTTCTTGACTCTTATAGGATGAGCTGAGATTTGAAATAACATTTAATGGAGAAAAAAAAAATTATAACCTTCCTCCATCTCTTATTTTATTCAAATTATTATTTGATTAAAAAATCAGATAAAAACATCGAACTGCTACTCTTCATAGAAAAGTCGTAACTGAGGTGGCTTGGGCACGTGTTAAGAATGCCAGAAGGTCCAATTCCGCTGAAAAATTCTGAGTGCTATTCCAGAGGGAAGAAGTCCAGTGGGCCGCCCCAGACACAGGCAGGAGAAGCAACTCCAGAGGCCATGCGAGGAGAGGCTGCACCTACTATGAACGGATGCCATTGACGTAGCACAGGACAGGGACGCCCGGAGGCGCCTTCTCGATAGATGGGTCCACGACCCGAGTAGGACGAGGGGAAGAAGATGAGATAACGCGTTATGCCTAAACAGAGTTTTAATGAAAGAACACTTTTTTGATTAAAAAAAACACCCTGTTAAAAGTTAATAATACTTGCCTAATTATTATGCCTAAAATCAGTGACGGCTCGTAATTTTTGACTGAGCTAGAGTGCTAAGATTGAAAAATACGACGGTATTGATATTGATCCTAATATAACATTAATTAATAAAGTAAGGAAAATTATATATTCGCCGCTTCTCAGTATGTTCAAAACAATACAACACATTTAAATAAATCAATTAAGAAAATATTGTCAGTTAAATACAAGTAAACACACATTATATGTGAAAACCTCACAGAATTCAGAATTTTAATTGCTTTCTAACAAAATCGGTTTTAACGATAATAAATCATTACCTATCCAAATTTTAAAGGAGTGGGAGTAAATTAAATCATATAAATAAGACGTCACAATGTGGATTAACCACTGTTTGAAAATGGCCTTAAACGCCGAAACAGCTGTCACAATAATAAACACTAAAAATACTTGCAGAACTTAATAACAACATTATTAAATTTGATTTACATTAAATTTAAAAAAAAATTAAAATTTTCAATTTTTTATATGGAGATTTAGATGAATTGTATGAACAAAAAATTTTAATTTTGAAATAAAATAAAAATCATTTTCGGCTTCAACAACATCAATAACGTCGTATTTTTCAATTTTAGCACTCTAGCTCACTCAAAAGTCACGAACCGCCACTGCCTAAAATACATAGTTTTATCGTCTAATATTAATGGTCAGCACGTAAAAATACACAGTTTGCAGGTTACTAAATCAAGACAAACAACGAATGATTTTTATTATTATTTTTTTAATTACTAATTTGTAAATATATTTGTCATTTTTATAAAATACATATAACGACCTAGGTGAACAACCACTCTGGTAAATTGACAACTCAACGCGGGGGTTTACACTCAGTGAGATGGGAAATAATACAACACCATCAAAACAAATGTCTAAGATATATGTAATTAAATGAATGAAACAATTATCTGTAAAACCTATACGGCTAATTAGTAAAATGTATAAGGTTTCAAAAGGCAATAGTCCTCAAACTGTAATCTTTAAAATTCTATATGAAATACGTACTTGAATCTTAGGTAAAACGTTCAAAATTGATTTGTGAAAGTGCATCTATTTTAAGAAATATTAAGATGTATTTCATAATAATTAAAGATTACAATACGAGGATTTTCGTCTTTCGAAACCATATACATTTTCCTAACTACCCGTATAGAATTTACAGATAGATCATTTGTGCTATTGCTTGAGTTAGCAACCTGATGTTTAGGGCAAAATTTTGGTAAATATTTCCATTAGGGATTCAGTAGAAAAACTCGTAATTGAAAAAAAGTAAATAAAAAACATTTGCATATTCGAAATACAAAAAAAAAATTTTTTCTTCCTCTTGGGACTCAGTTGAGAAACTCATAATTTTTTAAAAAGAAAAATACTTTCAGATTCATAAAAATAAATAAAAAATATTTGCATATGCGGAAATAAAAGAATCTAACCTATATTTTAAATATCCATTTTATATAAATGTAATTTCATACTCGCATTAAAAAAGGCGTCAATTCTTCTTAAATATTTGCATTTTATATAAAGAAAGTAAAAAAAATTAAGTGCATTTTTTGGACCTCCGCGTATGCAAATATTTTTTATTTATTTTTATGAACCTGATTTTTTTCCTTTTTTTTTAAATTATGTGTTTTTCTACTTACTAAATTATGAGTCCCAATAGGAAAAATACCCATTTTATGCAGTTAGCAACTTCGGAAAAATGTCATATCATATTAACGTTAAAGATGGCGTCAATTCTCCTTCAATGTTCACGCGATGTATTTAAATAAAGTAAAAAAAAAATTAAGTGCATTATTGTGTATTTCCGCATATGCAGAATGAATCTAAAAGTGTTTTACTTTATAAAAAAAATATCCCAAAAAGTCCCAACAGCTGAGTCTTCAGTATTTGCCACAAATTTTTACTACTGGTCCATTAAAAGAATAATCGAAAAGTAATACGGTACGTAGGTACTCACTTTGGTGTTCCGGAAAGCGTTCAGCATTTTTGGCGGCAACTTCTTCCTTCTGCAGTTCCTGTTCTTGCCGCTTGGCTCTGTCGCGCGCTACGTTACTGGCCGTCATGTTCAACGTGCCGGCCTTCATACGGGAAGTAAATATGGCGATATTATCGTACACCGGCGCGTTGGGAACGGGAATCTTTATATCCTTGGCATAGAGGGCTTTCAGGGGATTGAACCGAGAACTTGAAAAGTCTAAACTGTCGCCACTGCTGTCGTTTTCGTCGCTTGAAGGCGGACTTTTATCACTCGCGGACGCCATAGCGGCGAGCTGTCAAAAATCTAAACAAAACCGGGGCTGCCAGCGTGAAAAATATATTAGAGAGTGGCGAGTTTTTATTCGTCGCGCGCGTAGGTACTACAGTTTGTATCGAAACTGAGAGCTGAATACATTATGAATTTAATAATATTATACTATTTTAAACTGTTTTATTTTTATAATAAATTTATTGGCAAATATTTCAAGTTGGAACTCAGTTGAAAAATTAATAATGTTTAAAAAAGAAAAATACTTAGAATCATAAAAATAAATATAATATATATATCCATAAGCGGAAATAAAAGAATAGGTTTTAGGTTCTTAGTTCGAGGGTTTTTCTGGCTTAAAAAACCCAAAACAAGAACCTGAAAACCTACGTTTTAAATATTCATTTTATGCAGTTGGCACTTTCGACAAATTGACCCCTTGGAATAACAAGGTTCTATCTGACACAACAATGTTATGCGAAAATGTGCTCTAAGTAGAGCGACTTTAAGACTCATTATCGCATAACATTGCCGTGTCAGATGGAACCTTGTTATTCCAGGGGGTCGAAATGTCATTTCATACTAATATTAAAAAATAGCCTTAATTTCAATATTTACGCGTTTTTATATAAAGAAAGTAAAAAAAAGTGAAGTGCATTATTTTGTATGTCTGCATATGCAAATATTTTTTATTTATTTTTATGAATGTAAAAGTGTTTTTCTTTTTAAAAAATTATGAGTTTTTCTACAACTGGAAATATTTACCAAATTATTATTAATATTTACCCAATTAAAATATTTACCAAATTATTATTAATATTTATCTAATTAAAATATTTACCAAATTATTATTAATATTTATCAAATTATTATTAATATTTAGCTAATTAAAATATTTACCAAATTATTATTAATATTTACCAAATTATTATTAATATTTACCAAATTATTATTAATATTTAGCTAATTAAAATATTTAAAATATTTACCAAATTATTATTAATTTTTACCAAATTATTATTAATATTTACCAAATTATTATTAATATTTACCAAATTATTATTAATATTTACTAAATTATTATTAATATTTACCAAATTATTATTAATATTTACCAAATTATTATTAATATTTACCAAATTATTATTAATATTTACCAAATTATTATTAATATTTACCAAATTACTATTAATATTTACCAAATTATTATTAATATTTACCAAATTATTATTAATATTTACCAAATTATTAATAATATTTACCCAAATTATTATTAATATTTACCAAATTATTATTAATATTTACCAAATTATTATTAATATTTACCAAATTATTATTAATATAGTAAAAATCGCTTTGTATACACAATTTTTTGAAATATATAAATATAAACGTGTTTCGAAAGCAAAGCTTTCCCTTTTCAGGATAAACAGTATGGGGAAAGCTTTGCTTTCGAAACATGTTGATATTTATTTATTTAGAAAAAGTGGTGTAAACAAAGTTATTCTTATTAATTTATTAATAATGACGCCACAAATTGCATTTTTTTAATTATTATAATTAACTATCGGGTTTCCAGTGTAAGTTAATATTTACCCCGGGCAGGTAGTGCGATTAATTTGTATTGAAACGAAGTATATGACGCTAAAAACTGCATTTGTTAAATATTTTATGTTATGATTATCGGGGGCTACCAATGCGAATAAATAATTTCAGTGTGTCGAGTTTTTAATTGACGCAAGTAGGTACTTCGATAACGTGTTGAATTCTATTGAAATAGTTATTAATTTATTAAACTTGTTTGTTATTTTCGTCTAAAAATAAATAATAGCAATGCTTACAGCATAATCTAATACTAGCAGTTACGATATTTGATTCTATGAATTAAATTACCATTATAATGATATTATCTCACGTGCACACGTGCCGTTCTGTTCTGCAGATACTAAGCTAATGCTTCCTGATGTTTTTGAAAGCGAATATTTTATTAACCTAACAAATACATTATATATTATTATAACTATGGTATATGCCTATTTTCCTGGTTTTTAGTACATACACACTGACGCACTGTAAATACATAGATTCGATAAAGATATTCGAACTTGGCTCAGTCCACTGACGTCAGAATTACATAGACATGCCCAAAAAAATATCTAACCCTACCGTTTTGACGTGGAGGCAAAAGTCACGTGACATCCATTTTGGCACCAGCCCGGGTCGCGCATTTTTTTTTAATAAACTCCGCTATCATTCGCACGCTGACTGCCGTCTAATGATCATCGGAAGATTTTACGGAATAACGCATTCTTATGCATTAAAATGGTGTCAAAATCGAAGTGATAGAGAGAATTATCACAAATATCGCATAACATTCCATACGAAATCGTTATTTTAGTTAATTTAATCCTTATTCTACATAATTCTTAACAGTTTTGTGTAACAATCTTGTCAAACCGAAGTAAGTAAATTAATAAACATTTCTAAAAGGGTCAAACTAAATACAACTATAACGTTTATGTAAACCAGACGAACTTTTTTTTTTAATATTTCACTTACTATTGTTTTACTTAAATCGGCGGCTTAAGTTCATTTTGGATATTGGCACGGCAGCTGAGGGAAAGATATTGGCGATAAATTCTACACAATTATAAAAAGGACGAGTTTGATCTTTAGCAGATTTGCTTATCGAAAAGTAAAAAACTAATACTTTGCGGTGGAATGCGAGTTGACTGCATAATGTTGGGATTTATTTATTGGCGTATCGCTGAAAAGGATATGCCTCACCCTGCTAAATTTGGGTTCTTCACCACACCCGTTAAAGCACCTCTTTTGATTCTCTTCCCTTTGGCACATTCCTTCAAGAAAGACCCATCCTAAATAATTATTCAATTAAATATAATATCTCCAATAACATATTATGTCCTCTGCGTGTAAAACCGTTTCTAAATTTCGCCAATAAGTGTTTATCTCGTGTGACCTGCCAGGTAAGTATGGTCCTGAATAATATTATCTGCCTGTATATAAAATTAATAACTTGTATATTTTAACGCGGCAACATGTTCTTAGTTTAAATGCATTGTATGTTTAGTTTTGTATTACAGATCGATGAACCGGTGAATGCAAATTGTTGGCCATAAGTTGTAATAACAGATTGTCTATAGTTAGTGATAAGATAGAGTATTGGAAAAAAATAATTTGTACAGCGCCCTTAATTTGATTTTCACAAAAACCGCGCTATACAAATCATCCAAATATTATTATTATTTTTAGAGTAGAAATTTAATAAAATGAACAAAATTACTATGGAAACACCGATTTTAGGACAAATCGAACAGATTCGCAAATAATGTAAGACTGATGTAAGTGTAATGAGTAATAATCAAGGGAGCGGATAAACGAAGAAAGGAGCGTAATGAGAATATACGGAGAAGACGTGGAACGATCAAGTGAACCAAATACTTGAGTCGGGCCGTATTCAATTCCAAGAGTCAGAATAACAGAAGAGAATGTATGAGATGATGGATGATTGCGAATGAAGCAAGAAACGTGTGCCAAAACCGAATTGTTTGGAGGTCTGTCTACTGTGCCTTCCCCTTTTTTATATCAATACCGCACAAGAGTCACAAACTGCTCCCAACCGTCTGGAGCCAGTGAGACTATGGCATTCCCAATTGTGGAATGTTGTGAGGCTGAAGGTATTGGGGAGGGGAAGGAGAAGGGGGAAAGGAAGGTGAGGAAAAGGGGAAATTCCCCTTACAACAACCATCACGGTGTGATGTTTGTTTAATCACCGAATTCGTTGGTTAAATTCGTTATCAGACTATGATGCGAATTCTATATTTAAATATAAAAGACCAAAAACGGTCCTCCGAACGGAGTAACTCCTGCAGCATCTCTGCACATAGTTTTTTAGCATATTTTTCTCATTCCCATAATTTTAATAAAACATTCAAAACGTGAGGCTTTAAAAAAAATCCTTTAATTACATTTGAACAAGATTATTTTTATAATAATGGTATTCTGAATATAAATTAGAGCAAAATCTAATTTTCTATATAGATATTTAAGATTACGATGTACGAGTATTTATGTCACCCGAAGTCGTGATAGTATTTATTATGTTTCTATATATACGAGTATATTATGATATGAGAGTTAGGCATTCCCGAGGCGGAGTTTAATTTCAGAATTAACCTTGGTATTAGAATATTTGCCGAAGATCTAAAAATAAATATATATTTTTTTACATTAATCATGTCTCTGCTAGTTAAAATCCTAGCTCATGTGGAAATATACACGGTGTGTCAGCACGTACCCGACTGACTTTAATCAGAGATTCCTGAAATAATTGGATCAAAACATTTAAATGTCGGTATGCGGTCCTTTAATATTTTTTTTTCGATTAAAAACAAAACAATTTTTTTTTCGTCACGCATCGCCACTGGATACAGCATAGCGCAACACGCGATACGCACTCTGTCTCGTTCCAGCAGTATCGTACAGACGAGGCGAAGACTAATTTTTATTGAAAAAAATATATCGGAATTGCTTGTTTTTGTCTGTCGTGCTGATACGCCCTGTAAATATTGTGTATAGGTGAGTGCTTAAAACGAGGAAAAAACATCGGTCACGCATAAAAAGCATGATACTCCATTACTGTCGGCAGAATACCGGCTACTGCTTACGACCGCGCATCGTGGCACGGCGAACGAAACCACGCACTCCTCTTGCTCATTCACAAGTTCACAAATTCACACTCGACAAGTTAGCAATGCACGCAGACATTTCGACAATTTTTTGATAATTTTTTTATTTTTATTTTAATAATAATAATAATAATAATATATTTTTATTTAATTTCTAATACATTACAAATATATTATATTTAATGCGTATGAGAAATTACACGTACCTAATTAATATTTGTAAGACAAAAATATTTTGCAAATTTTCAAGCTCAAAGAAAAAGAAATATACAAAAAAATAAATTCAGATATATTTAAAAAGAAAATACTTTAATAAATTCAGATAGTGGTGAAGATCGCGTCAATGAGAAGAGATTCTTTCAAGAATCAATAGAATTTCCCTTTTGAATCTCTCCTCACTGACGCAAAATATGTCGATATCCTGTGAGATTTTGTTCAGGAGTGACAATCAAGTTGACATCACCGACAAGAAAAGTGGAAAGGTTAATAGACAAACGAATCTAAGTCATCGAGATCTCCCCGTTGCCACTTCCGACAATCTTTCCAAATACTGAGGACTTTTAAAAATACAATTTGACCTCACATTTGTCATGAGAAATTCGCGCACTGCGTTGTGCCGCGGCGATTACCTTTTTGGAAACCAGATGACCCTAGAGTTCATAATTTTATATAATTTCATAAGTTTTCTGCGTTTGAAGGGTGATTGCGATACAATATTGATTGCGAATCGCATTGTTTATGACATGTTCAACATCTTGATAAGATGAAAGAGAAACCACCATGATTTATGAAGAATTTCTAAAGATGGAAGAGTGCACGCAATATTGTGGGATTCATCAGACAGGCTGAATTAAAAAAAAATAACACGATATGGATTGTGTTGCCACATGGAAAAAATAGATAATTTGTAAACACGATTACTGCGGTTCTAATTTGTAATGCGTACATAATAGGGTCTATTGGGCAATCGAATGTAAATACCCCGGTTTTCAAGGCCTTCTAATCAGGGTTTGAAAATACCATCATTTGATTTATATTTTACTATCTGAAGTACCTGGCGTTGCCCGGGTTATTAATAGTTTGGAGTAAAGTTTTATAATCCCTAACCCTTCCTCTACTAATAATTTTTTT
This sequence comes from Halesus radiatus, assembly GCA_022606495.2. Classification (NCBI taxonomy): domain Eukaryota; kingdom Metazoa; phylum Arthropoda; class Insecta; order Trichoptera; family Limnephilidae; genus Halesus; species Halesus radiatus. The sequence goes on from JAHDVE020004223.1 coordinate 83,741, forward strand.
AAATTGTATAATATTAATTATATACAATGGGAACTTGTACCCGCTAAGCCACTGCAGGTAGCTTGTCAGCATGAGTTTATTTCAACGATATTATATAATACAACAATAAATAACAATCATCATACAAATTTAGGGCAAAATTATGATATAGAGGTGTATGCATGTTTTTTATTTTTATTTTTATTTTTATTTTTATTTTTATTTTTATTTTTATTTTTATTTTTATTTTTATTTTTATTTTTATTTTTTATTTTATTTTATTTTTATTTTATTTTTTATTTTATTTTTATTTATTTTTATTTTTATTTTTATTTTTATTTTATTTTTATTTTATTTTATTTTATTTTTATTTTTTATTTTTTATTTTTTATTTTATTTTTTATTTTTTATTTTATTTTATTTTTATTTTTATTTTATTTTTATTTTATTTTTTATTTTTTATTTTATTTTTTATTTTATTTTTTATTTTTATTTTTTATTTATTTATTTTTATTTATTTTTTATTTATGGAGAAAATACAGATACAGACAATAGTAATATTGAAACAATATAGAAATATTTGGAGAACTCGCCTGTATCCTAACCTATTTCTCACTAATTAATGTTGTGATATAATTGGAAAATGACAGATATACTATATGTTTGCAAATGACTTAAAATATTCATGAGCAAAAGACTCACTTGCACAATTTAGAATGTTATAATCATATATAGCAATCTTCTTCTTATTTTGAACGTCAAGTGTGCAAAATTTCATCAATAAGTACCAAAATTTGGCTTTAAGGGTGGGAAACGGGAATGTGGTGTGGTTCATAGAAATATCACGTAGACAGTGACCTTGCTCTTGTTTTGTAGGTGAATTGTGCAAAAATGCCATCAGGCTAGGAATAAAACTGTCGATTTGTGTACAAAACAAACATACTAGGTGTGTTCAAAAGAAAAGGTGAATTTAGAATTTTTTCGAAAAGTATTTATTTAATCATCAATATCCATTTTCATGCCCAAAACATCCGAGAAAATTGGCATGGCATGAGCCGATTGATATGCCAACATCCTCTGCAACTTCCCTAATAGTGATTCGACGGTTTTCCAAAACCATTTTCTTCACTGTTTCGATGTTTTCTTCGTTTGTTGTCGTGGTTGCAACTCCAGGACGCTCATCGTCATTAACATCTTCTCGGCCTTCTGTAAAGCGCTTGTACCACTTATAAACACTTTTTTGAGACAAAGTAGGCTAGCCGAATGCCACAGTCAACATTATGCGTTGGAGCACTTTATTCCATTTTTAACGCAAAATTTAATACATATTCTTTGATCCATTTTTTTTCAAAGGTAAAAAAATCGAAGAACACACAAAAACGTGGCTCACCTTTCCAGTTGTCAAAAACAAACCACTAATCCAAAATGGCTGATAATGCTAACATATGATAAACATATGTGTACCAACCTAACAAAAAAATCTATAATCGAATGTACACAGCCCGCGAAAATTCAAAATTAACCTTTTCTTTTGAACACACTCCTACATACATCGCCCCCGAGACATTCTTCTTTATGTAATAGATTATTATTTTATTTTTTTGGGGTATATTTATTAATTGAACTTTTTGTTACGTGGTTTCATATTACATATTATAATCGCAGATTTTATACTACTCTTTCATTAGAAGCATTTGTTTGTGGATGGAAGATGTATGTACATTAATTGTTAATTGTTATGTAGTCTAATAAATGGTATACGTGTTAAGTAGGTGCATTACAGTTTGATTAAGGAGAAAAAACACACATGAATACCGCACAAGAGTCCCAACTGCTCCCAACCGTCTGGAGCCAGTGAGACTATGGCATCCCCAATTGGGGAATGTTGTGAGGCTGAAGGTATTGTGGAGGGGAAGAGGAAGGTGGGAAATATCTGGCTATTCCGATCTAGTCACCAAATACGGCTAAAGCCATTTCAAGCAACGTTTCAATTCTGAATGGTGGTCTTTCACCAGGGCGATACTGTATAGTACAGTATCTTCCACTCTGGGACGTGCCCAAATATACTATATATTATTTTTAAATTAATTAATTGTGAAAAAGCACAAATTAATTAAATAAAATTTACTTGCGCACGCCGGGATTTGAACCCGCGACCTTCGGATTCGTAGTCGAGAGCCTTACCCCTCTACCATGGAGGCCGTCAAATATATATAGGTAGTAAATGTGGATGTAGATACATTTATATTATATATCGTAAGATACATGTATTTAGAAGAAGGATAAATATTATGAAAAACAAGTAAATTGCATAATATTTGTAAGGTTAATTCAATTGGAAACATTTTGTTTTTGTTAAGATTGATCTGTATTAAAATATATCTTGACAGAGTTAAATATTTAGATTTTACTATTAATGCTTCTGGTCTCTTCCGATAGTCGATTGAAAAAAGATCATCCTCAGTAGGTATAATGGAGTTATGCAAATGAATTACATATTTAATTTTGGACATGGAAAAACTTTTTTAAAACGGGTACGGTTTTCATAAAAACCTATCTCGCAAGACTCTATCAAAACCTTGTTCAGGCTTTGACTTGAATGTTCCCTCAGATGAATATTTTTGTCATTGCTTCGTTCTTGTATTATACATGTGCTGTTCTTTTTCTGTAGCTTTTGTTTATCTCATTTCGTGTTGTGCATTTTGTGGGATTGGACATTGGTCCGTTAATATAAAAATAAAATAAAATAAAATTTCTCACGTGGACTATGGTTGTGTTGAAATATCAATTGCCAAAAAATAAGACACGAGAAATGCTGCATTTTATAGTAAGCACGTCTTAAAATAAAAATAAAAATCATTTAGTTACTTGTTATCAATTACTGTATAGGTACTGTAGAATAGCCATGAGTCGTCCATGAACGAGCCGTTCATTTGTGCCGGCTCATTTTGACGAGCCGTGAGCGTACGACTCCTGGTAAACCGTACCACGGCTCAATTGAACTGTGACTCTTTTTGACAAATCTTGGAAACACTTAAGAAAGATTGTTTATGAGCATATCTCAGATGTTCCACTGTATTCTTACGCATTTCTACGATGAAGCATCTTTAAATGAGGCCCTTCGTTCTAATTTGTTTATATAAAATCATCGTATACATGTCTAATTTCTACAAGGCTGAATTATGGCCCCGGCCACTGGACTTGTAATTAATATAATAAATAAATATTTGGCGCTATGACGCATCTTATAGCAGTTGTTTTCAAGGTTTCGCACATTCGTGTATAGAGATAAGAATAATTGCACTGTACAGTGTACAGTACGTGAACGGCGCCTGACAGTCTGGACGTTTTGTACCTACACCTATACGCTCGGAGCTGGGAGCCGTATGAACTGGGAGTCGGCTCTTAATACGTGCCGGCTCTTAAATGACCAGTCGTTCGATTGAGTCGTTCTTTTGAGTCGTACGAAAATATTGAGCTGGTACCGTGACTCTCGCTCTTAACAAAATGATTCACAACCCATCGCTATTGTAGAACAATACTAAACGTTAATCATTGATTTCATGGTAATATTCTTTGTTCTCCAGGTTGGCAGCGAAGGAAAAATTATATTTTGTCGACTCATTTCAATTCAAATACGCTGTTCTTTGTCTAGCTGTCACTTTATTGTGTTTATTTAGCTGGTTAACTCTTTCATAACCGGGAAAAACTTCTGATCTAACTAATAATCACGCCTTTTTCTCCCAGGGGTAAGCAGAGAGGATGGACCACCACACAACTCAGTCTTGGCGCGCGCTCCTTGATTCATTCATATTCTTTAATACTTTTATGTTATTTCGATTCTTCACATTTCCCGGCTTAGATATTTGATTCACTTGATGATGCCATGTCTTCCTCGGGCGCCCACCATGTCTTCTACCATCCACTTTCGCGTCATATTAATTATCTTAGCTCCCCTTTTTACGTCCATCCGTTATGCATGTCCAACCGTTTAAGCGTCCCCTTCTTAATCTTATTCATTACGCTTATATCACTCCCTGCATTCTTTCCAGATCTGAACATTTTTAACAGGGTCACACATGCTTATAACACACATAAGTCTCAGGGATCTGATTTCTAGAGCATTCAGTCTACTTTCATCCTTCCTCCAATTCCATGCCTTACTGCCATATTGAGGGTATTTTTTTACAATAACTTCAGACAGGAGTCTCTGAGGGTAATAATTTCTTTTAATCTGTCATTTTAGGGATGCTGTGTGGAGGGTCTTTTGAAGGACAGGAAGGAGTTAACCTGTAAGTGGGTATTGAAGAAACCCATGTTGTAGAAGGGAGGAAACAGACGATGGAAAATCATTTCATAACTGAGCAGTTGAGCAAAAGAATGAGCCGTAGAAGCGACTCGTTTTCAGGTGACATGTCAACCGTGTATAAATTTTGGGCGCGCGTTTGGCTTGTTTCCTGACTGTGCACCGGTGTCAAATGAATCAATGACGCTAACATCTTCCATTGAATACCGGTAGAACAAGGACTGCATTCCCATCTGACGCCTGCGCTCCAAAGATTGCAATCCGTTTGTTAAAATAGGCCGATCTACCAAACGGGCTCTGCACAGAGTCAAGGGTTTTTTTCGGCTATTTTGGATTTCCAATTCTACAATGGGGCGTACTTGCGATCTGTACAAGGTCCAGCAGTTGTGTACTATCGAACTATCTGCTGACCCTGTACAGTACGCCCAAGTACTTGTTTGGTGCCCAGGGTTGTTATCAGCACTTCATTGTGGACTGATTTGAGCTTCAAAATGAACTAAATTAAACTATTTCTGTCCATAAGCAAACAAACTGAACGACCGCTCGGCTTAAATTTAACTCATCCTACGCACAAAATCCGTGTAATTTATATTTGTACATAATACATCAGCACGCCTTTTCAAAGGCCAAATCTGAAATAACTATTTAGTGTCAAAAGGGTTTTATAATTTTGTAGCGACATTGAAAATAAAAACATTATTAATGATATAAAAATAACTAGGTGATCCCTGCTCTAGAAAACGATCCAATGCTCTAGTACATGGTCACTTTTTTAAATTTTATTTTTTTATGAGAGTACCGTATAAGAGTCCTAGCTGTTCCCAACCTTCTGGAGCCAATGAAACTATTGAATCCCCTATTCGGGTATGTTGTGAGGCCGAAGGTATTGAGGAGGGGAAGGAGATTGGGAAAAGGAACGTGGGGAAGTACCTCACTATTCAGATCTGGTCACCAAACACAACTCAAGCTATTTCAAGTAACGTTTCGATTCTGAATGGTGGTTGTTCACCAGGGCGATACTGACAGCATCTACCACTCTGGAACGTACCGCAAATATACTACATATTATTTTTAATGAATAAATTGTGAAATCGAACAATTTAATCGAATAAAATTTACTTGTGCACGCTGGGATTTAAACCCGCGACATCCGGATTCGTAGCCAAGGATCGTAACCACTCAACTACGGAGACCGTCAAAACCGTTTGTTACCGGCCAAATCTTGTAGGGGTAGTCCCGAGTACTTGTGGCAGTTGTCTTAGGAGTCAGTAGCGTTACCTAAGTCATAGCCAATTGTTTACCAATCATTTTTTTTTTCATTTTTGGATGAGTTTCTTAAAGGACAAGTGTTTATCAATATATAGTCCCAGGTATTTTTCACTATCTATTGTTATAGCTTATGAATCGGCGTTTCTCTTTTTGGCGAGCTAAATGTAACCATTTTTTTAAACATTAATTGTTAGTATGATTTTAATTAGCCAGTTGTTTAATATATTAGGATCCAGTTGAGATTTGTCAATAAAGTTTTTACCAAAGTAAAATATTGCAGTGCCATCTACGTATAAGAATATTTCGCTATTTAGGTTTAATTGACAAATTTAATTTATATATATTTGGAATAAAAGTGGCCCCAGTATGGATCCTTGAGGTACTCCATTGTTTATGCTATTGAGTTGACTGTTTTTTTAATCTCTTATGCTGACATATTGTTTTTTTTATTGTTTAGGTACGATTTGATAAGTTTAAGAGCAGCACCAGTTACACCTGTTTTTTTTCTTTTTTTAATCAGTAGTTCAATCACGGTATATGAGGCTTCTTGTAGGTCTACGGGAATTGCTACGACATAGTTTCCATTATCTATGCAGGTTCTAAGTTTATGTATTTTTAAGATCAATAGTTCCAAAAAGATTGTTAAACTTTTTTCTAAACTCATTTTTTTTTAAAAACGATTGTGATTCAACCATATGAATTTTTAATTTTTTTTTACTTGTACGCCTTTTTTAAAATGTGATTAATGTTTATTTTTTCTTTGTTGCAGGTAAGGGAGAGTTTCGTTTACTAAAACATCAACGATGAAATATCTAAAGCTATGCTGTATGTAAGTTTTTTTTTAATTTACCAATCTCGTCATTTTGGCACCTATGGTAACGGAGCAAGTACTTCATTCTCTTCCTGCCCCTTCTACCAAGAGTCTGGCAGACCTCCACGCCAAATGAATTCATACTTACTATTATTATAAGTGAACACAGGGCGGCTAGCAATAGGAGTACTAGTTAGTAACGTACACTCAAGTCAAGAAATTCTAGACAAAAGCTGCATTGTTTAAATGTTTTCAAATGCAACATCAAGATGGTTGAAAATAAAAATTAAAAAAATAATGCAACCTTAAATAATGATGGTCCAAGTGAAATTTTTTTCTACATCAATAACAACGGTGTTTACAAATTAGTGGTACTTTCTGAAATGATATGTTTCTACGTCAATTAATATTCGAATTTGTTTTGTTATTTTTTTTTAATACTTAGAACAGTGGTTCTTAACCTGTTTGAAGTCAGTTTTGAACATAAGAAAAATTTGCGGAGCATCGAAATCAAAGAATCAGAAAACAAACAAAAATTTACGCAAAACATTTATTACACAGTTAAACAGATTACATAAATTAAAAAAAATGTATGTATACAACATATACTCTAATGAAATTTAATTGGGTGCGAAAATCGTTTATTGTGATACCTAAGCTTGTCGGCCTTTGCAAGCTACTCTCAATTCTTCGTCTAAATTGGCAAGTCTTTCGCGTTTGTTAGTTTCAAAAAATATATTTTTACTGTCGAGAAGCCGAGCTTACACAAATATGAACTTTAAAACTGAAACAAGATTTAAAAAAAAAAATCGTCTTGAAGATACGCGCACTTTTAGGAATTCAGTAAAACAAAACGAAAAAAAAAAATTCAGGTTCGGATGAGAGATATAACCTCACATCTGAATCTACTACAATTTGTTCTACAATTGGTGTCACTCGGTGTTACCAGATTAATGAAGAATAAAGTTTTTTTTTTAAATTACTAGACTTTGTTGACGACCTGTATTAATTGTACTGTGTACCTAGCCTATAGAGGTAGATCCCCACTACTATTTGTAGGTGTTTACGTTCGCGGAGACCTTGCCGCTTATTTATCAATTCTAAGGCCTTTATTGAAGGTGAAACGACGAGTAGTTAATGGCTGGGAATTACATATTATCTGTCTGCCGCTCGTATCAACTTGCGGACTTGAATTAATTCTAACAAGTAGTGTGTGATTTATCAGTTTTATTAGTTTTATGGTGATGCAACGTTTTGTATTTTAACGATAACGATAAATTAATAGAAAATAATAGCGTTAGTGATGACCATCTCTGCGACAGAGCGTGAAGCTTCTTGCACGGCCATATCGATAACGAAGCAATAGAATCAACTTAGCTGTCGTTGTTTCTTTATCGATGTCTCGAGCAGAGGCGTGCATTCCACATAGACATAGAAGTACTGCCTATTCTATCTTACTCTCATAAAATTTTTGATAATATTAAAATTTTGGCTACAAATCAATCTATGCTTTAAAAATAGCTCGCGAAGTTTTAGCTATGAATCGCAGTGACAGCGCAGGAAGCGCTCCACCGACCGCCCTGCTATTCGTGTCAAAAGCAGGAACTAAGTATGCAAAATAATGCATATTTCATATTCAAATGTTGACTGAATTCAATAACACATCGTGACGATCCGAGCTAGTGGAAGGATAATCATTCCTACTTGGTTGCCCGCGAATAAACATCTTAAATAGTGCTCCTGCGTTCGCTCACGCATTAATTGAATATTATGTATTCAAATATAAGTGTTAATGTTAATCGTAATAAAACCAAATATCGTAGAAATATGACGATACGCGCAGCTCCTGAGATTTACCGTACGTTGAGATGCCACAACATGCTACAGCAGGGCCCCTTGCTGCGAGTTGGCGGAATTGGGTTTTTCTACACATTTTAAAACTTATAACTGTTATTATATTATTTTCTACTTTCCTTTTTATATATCTACTTTATAAACCACTGTACACTTACATTATTATATTATACATGTATTTTAGTTATAGTTAAACTTAATTACAATAAAAGTATTATTATTATTATTATATTTTAATATATTTTGAGATGACGTCTATGATATTTGATTACACGCTTAGCTTTGTCATAATACTGGCAATATGCTAGACTAGCGCTTCTAACGGACCGAGCTGTAGCGCTTCCAGACTGTATTGCTATTATAATAAATATTTTATTCCCTTTTTTTAAATAGTTTAGACAGTGCGTGAGCAGTGAGGCTGTAAATATTGATACACTCCTAAATAGCCTATTTAAAAAACTGTATATAAGTCAAAAAGCAGTAAAATCATATGTAGGTCAACTAATATTTATTTTTCATTTTTCGATTTTTATTCGTACAACTCGGGCCGCTAGAGGGCGCTAGTGTAGTATGTTGCCATCAAATGTCAGGAGCTGGAGGTATGGTCATTTTAGAGTATGTTTTAAAATTATATTTAGTATTCTAATTCCAAATTTTATATTTTCGAAGACTATTTTAGGGTAAGTCCCTTTTAAAGAAGATCAGTGACTTTTCATTATATATTTTAATTATTTTACAACATCAGTAATAAATTTATACCGACTGAATTCTTACATCCCCTAAAAATACCCTCCCCGACGGACACAGATTCTATTTTAATTGATTGCTAGTTTTGTAGTAAAGAGAGAAGGAATAATAATTACAATGCCTTTTATAACTTAGATTCTGCTTGTATCTGTCGGAGGGGGGTTCAATACACTGATAATCGATACTAGGGCGCTGACACCTGTGTTTTTAATCTATAAGCTAATTTGTTTGCTTTTATAGAAACAAATCCTAGTTGCTTGAAATTTCTGCGGAGTATTTGATTAAACCTAAAGTGACATTAGCGCCTGAAATCCCTTATTTAATTCCATTAAAACCGCTGAAATAATACTGAATGATTGGTCATACATGCCACCCACCACCCACCGCCCACCGCCGGGTACCTACTGTTACTATTTCTACTCCGTGTCAATCACTCCACTCACATAACAGATGATTCACTTTCATTTTTCCTATAGCATTTCGTTTTTCCTCTTGCAGGGCTCAGTTTCTCAGCCATTGTTTGATAAATAATATTAAAAACCATTTCATTGTAATTTTTTTCATTTTGAATTTTAGTATTACTACCCGGATCGCCTGATATGAAATGAAAATACTTCTTCTTTGTATGGTGGAGGAGAGTTGGTGGAATGTTGAATAGTGGAATACTGAGGTTATTCAGCCAGTCGAGGCATCGGGAATAACTTGGTTCAGCACAGATGTGCCATAGGGAAACTGATGAAGGGGCAGTCTTCTGAAAATTCTGAACAATATGCTAGGAATCTTTTTTATTTTTTCCCAGTGACGGTTTTCTCTAAAGGGCGTCTGTGCAGTCAGTAAAAAAAAATCAGGAAAGAATACAAACTTCGTTCAAATTCCGTGCTAAAAAATCCACCTGTTCGAATAATATTGCCCGAGAGCGAGTTCGTAATGAATCTTATATGTGCGTTCATGAATTCAAATTTTCGGATGCTGACCAGAAAACAGTTAATATTCATTAATTTTTCCTGTCTGTGGCAACACTCTTTTATTAGGTAGTACTAGTTTGTTACATTTTTGTACATTATATAATAAATTTTCATTCCTAATTTATTTATTTATACTAGGTTTTTACAGATGTATAATATATTGTTATAATATATGATATACTACCTGATGTGTACCCGGCCTTGCTCGTGATTTATTTTATTTTTTTATAATAAACTTGATTTGACAACGAAAGTAATGCCTTGTGACGAATATTACTATCTCTAAACAAAGAAACAATTTGAAAAATTTATTTAATATCAAAAATTTATTTTTTAAATATATCTAAATAATAAACTTCTTAAGTAGGTACCTACTTGTGTTTTACATTTTGAAAATATTTTACCCAAACACACCTTATTTTGAATATGTAGTCTGTGGTTAACCAAACTGGCATATCTATGGGCTAACCTCAATACAACATGGCGGGTTCAATGTTTCTTATACTATTTTTAAAGCGTCATAGCAACAGTTTTACATATTGGATTTCATTCAAACTACTCTCTAAACCTTCCCGGCACTGATAAGAACAAACTGCTATTTTCAGCGAAACCGGTCAAGTAATTTTCGAGAAAATCGAGGACAGACAGACAGACAAATATTCATTTTTATATACAGAGAAGATTGTAACTCATTTTGATCGCATTTAAAATCTAGACTCGGTTAAAAACTATTGCCATGCAACTGCATTGAAAATTCTATCGCTTGAAAAAAGGGAGAATGCATCACAATTGCACCGAGCAGAAGAAAATCCATTCTCCATTTCTTCAATAAACTTCACAATAACATCATGTTTTCTGTTTCAACTCCTTGCGGATGCGGTGATGTATTCCAGTCCATTTTTTTATTTTGTTTTAATCAATGCTGATGTTCTAACAGTTTTATTTTTATTTTGACGGTTCGTTTTCAATGTTTTATTTTTGGAAATCCCTCAAAAAAGCACAATATCTGTGATTTGTTGAGTGTGATGTCACCGGGTCGTCGATTTCCCGTTAGACAGATACACTATGGATTCACTAAACTCGATTATGTATACAAAAATTCTATACGTTTTTATTTCTAGAAATTTAACTGCATACATTGTACAATTTTTGGCTGTTATCTTTATCATGGCTGCAAGATTCTACCCGAATTTATTTGTAATGTTTATGGGAAATTATACATGGGAATTAACTGTAGATGATTTTAACAGTTCTTAGAAATAGAAGTATAATAACGTTAAAAGTGACGGGACGGATTGGGGCAGCTGTAGCTCAGTGGATTAGAGCGCAAAGGTCCCGGAGAGTCCACGAGGTCCTGGGTTCGAGTCCAGTTGCTACCGATGTCTTTTCTTTTCTGTGTCTTTTGGATTTTATTTTGAGAGTTGTTAATCTTATCTTCGTGATATCCTTCACTGGACTTCCATATTGCTAGTTATAAAAACATAAATAATAAAGTTGTGGTTTAAATAAAGTAATTATTATAAATTTACTAGCTGATGTGTTGATTTGACATGCCTTGTGACGACTATTACTATCTCTAAATAAAGAAACATTCATATCAAAATTTTATTTCATTCCAATATCTAAATAATAAAGTTCTTAAGTAGGTATCTACTTGTGTTTCCCGTTTTAAAAATATTCTACCCAGACAAACCTTCTTCTTTTGAATATGTAATCTGTGGCTAACCAGAGTGATATATCTATGGGCCAACCTCAATACTACATGACAGGTTCAATGTTTTTCATTCTAATTTTAAAACGTTATAGCAAAAGTTTTACATATTAGATTTCATTCAAACTATTTTCTAAACCTTCTTGGCACTAATAAGAACAAACTGTGCTATTTTTAGCAAAATCGGTTTTGTAATTTTCGAGTAAATCGAGGACACACAGACAAACATTCATTTTTATATATCATGTATGGAGAAGAGATTAAATAAATATATTATTATATTGTCACACACACACACACATTCCTTGTATCATTGCGTCCTCTCAATCAATATTCATGTTATTTGCATTGACCGTCTCATAAGGGTTGGTATCTTTGACAGGTTGTAGGCTGTTCTAGTTAAGTACTTCCAATATGAACGTTGTTGCGTAGGCCAACTGGTAGGTGCGTAAACTATGCTTCTTCAGGTAGGGACACTTCAGAAAAATTAAATGCACCGAGTCTCTGTACAATGAACATGAAGGTACGATCGGTAGGGTGGTTAATCAAAGAATTTTATATTTATTTTGGATACGTCAGTCGATCGACACTGCTTTATATCGATAAATTAAACGATGTCGGAAAAAATGCCCTACAATGGCAACATTGACGCATTTTATCTACGTTCATACTATTATGTCATAGTATTCCTTTTACAAAACTGGACTTAAAACATAATGACTTCGGTCTGGATCAAAACAAAAGGTACACAATTTTTCCAGAACTTAAAACTTAACAATTCGTGAAATGTAAATGTCCCGCTCGCTCATGTCGACGTATAACCAATATTGTTGATTAAATACTTACAAAATGTTTCGGTCTGGATCAAAACAAAAGGTACCTACAAAGTTTTCTCAAAACTTAAAACTTAATATTTTGTCAAATGTAATTAATTATTGTCGTGCACGCTCATGTTGACCAATAACCAATAACTTTTACAAAAGGTTTCCGTCTGGATCAAAACAAAAGGTACACAATTTTTCCAAAACTTAAAACTTAACAATTCGTGAAATGTAAATGTCCCGCTCGCTCATGTCGACGTATAACCAATATTGTTGATTAAATACTTACAAAATGTTTCGGTCTGGATCAAAACAAAAGGTACCTACAAAGTTTTCTCAAAACTTAAAACTTAATATTTTGTCAAATGTAATTAATTATTGTCGTGCACGCTCATGTTGACCAATAACCAATAACTTTTACAAAAGGTTTCCGTCTGGATCAAAACAAAAGGTACACAATTTTTTCCGGAACTTATATAACACCAAACCAAACATAACGCAATATCGTTTGTACTACATTTATTTATACTTTTATCGTGCCGACGTTGGCTTTCATGCTAGGGCCGAAGAAAAGTATCCTTGTATTGATCGCTAATGGCCACCCTGGCATAGACTATGTACAGTGTCTAAGTACATGAATTATCTATGAACCATTACGCTAACCTAGCTAATTTTCTCCGTCGTATTCTGGTCGGCACCAACTTTCTCCGTACAACGTTCTCTGCTCATGGCACGGCCATCGCAGCAATTATAGCAGACAAACAATTGTAATAGCGAATTGCGAATAATAGCGCTCACAACACGAACAAAAACTACAATTATTTGTGTTATTAATTTGTTATTTAATTGTTATTTCATACGTGTTTTCGTTTCGTGCAACTTACGTGTCTAATTTTGCGGTACGAACCAGGGCTTCCAAATTATTAAAGATAGTAATATATGAATGAATTTAATGAAATACGAAACCCAAAAAAACACAACAGAAAATAAAAATATATCAGTCGCATTGGGTCTCGAACCCGGGACCTCTATCTTTACGGGACAACCGCTTTACGAACCTAGCTAACGAGGCCAGTTCAATTTATGTCATCTTCATCGATATCATATCTCAAATTCAAGACTTTGTCAATGTCATTCTCTATTTTTTAATCCCATGTTATTGGCAGCTATGATATGATAATTATAAAGTTCGAAACGAATAAAAAAAAAATTAAAATTAAAATTTGAAAATACTTTGTATTCACCACTTTAAGCCCCCGCATTAATTTGATCTCCGAGAATTTAGATTTAGGCAAGAGGTATGTCTAGCATCGGCACTGAATCCCGACTGACCGCTGTTGAAAGGCAGATATGATCATTCGAAAGATAGAAAGAGCGCGCCAATGTGAAGAGCGTTTAGAATAAATGGGCGTAGGTGATATATCTAAAAATATTAATAAAACACTACATATTTAAGATAGATCAAAAATCGCAAGACGTAAGTAATAATGTATCCATAAAAATAGTGGTGAATACAACGTTAATTCATTTATTAATAATGAAGTAACAAAGTGAATGCTAATCGTTTGAAGAAATAATAATAATATATTTTATATAATATGATAATTAGCATTTTTCGTTTAAAATTTCCTCAAGGGCGCTTGTAATAAAATTGACAGCCCTGATTTACTTCAACTGATGAACATTCATGTACCGGCCAGAATTACGAGATTATCATTGCCGTTCTATTGCAACAATACTACAACGGCCGCGCAATTTAACACTCCCTTACATAGATCCATAACTTTGGGAATATATATATGAATACCGCACAAGAGTCTTAACTGCTCCCAACTGTCTGGAGCCAGTGAGGCTATGACGTCCCCAATTAGGGAATGTTGTGAGGCTGAAGGTATTGGAGAGGGGAAAAGGAAGGTGGGGAAATACCCGACTATTCATATCTGGTCACCAAACACGGCTAAAAGCCATTTCAAGCAACGTTTCAATTCTGAATGGTGGCTCCAGACGATTGGGAGCAGTTGGGACTCTTGTGCGGTATTCACGTTAATTTAAAAAATATATATAATATCCATCATGAGCTCTGGAGCTTCAAAATACCCATTATGGATAGAATAAAACTATTTGTTTTTTTTAATTTTTTTATTGTTCACTGAGAAAAAAAATTATTCAAGTTTAAAAAAAAAAAATGGATTTCACCTAGAAGTAAAACCCCCCACACCATCCTCAAAGATGATATAAGCCCTCAGGGAAATTATTTTCATCTGTGCTTCCTATTTGTAGTTAATGTTAAAAAAATAAATAAAAACATTAAAAAAAAACAGAACGATTTCAGTTTTTACTTGAAGAAATTGAAATCTAACACAAGCATCTATTTTAACGCCTTGTAAATTTCAATTTCTTTATTTATTATTTTTTGTTTTTATTAAAATCAAATAAGGCATTTCCAATGTTCGCAGCAAGAGATTTTGCGTTCAGCTTTTCTGTACAGATTAAAATTCCAGAACTGTCTAGAAAAATCCGAAACGGTTGTCGAACACACTTCAACCACTGTTTTATTGTTTACGTCGCTAGATCCAATAATAACTCAATTATTGCACACAATGTCCAGTTGTGGATGATTTTTTGTTCTATTGTGCATTTTTTACTCTTCGACGTAAAGTGATTTGCACGAATCCTAAATTCGTGCCGGATCGTTGATTTTATGCGAATACTTTCCTATCATAATATGATCAGGGCGGTGTACACACTCAGCATCGCTCTGCTGAAAAACCTCCATGTAGAATCTAAACGCTGCTTGAAATGACTTTAGCGATGTTTGGTGGTTAGATCTGAACAGTCAGGTACTGTCCCACCTTCATCTATCCTATCTGCTTCCCCTCCCCACTACCTTCAGCTTCACAATATACTCCAATTGGAGATGCCATAATCTCACTGTCTCCGTAAGCTTGGGAGCAGTTGAGAGTATTGTGTAATATATTAATAAAATTAAAAAATATATACAATTAAAAAACACAGAAATTTTTTGTAGACCACTTTTATTTTGTTAACACTCTACCGGTTTCGGAAGCACCCTTCCTTCGTCAGAAACCGAACCGAGAATATTATAACAGTTATAATATTCTCCCGAGTGTTAATAAAATAAAAGTGGTCTACAACAAATTTATGTGTTTTTTATTGTAAATTATGGCGAGCCACAAAGTCAATGCTTTTTATAAATATGTAAAAAAAATATCTTTTTGATGAGTGAATGTGATATTGTTAGTAGCCTGGTTCTCGTACTCAGATAGAGGTGTATGTATTTTTTATGTGTGTGGGGATATATGTGTATGTGTGTGGGGATATATGTGTATGTGTGTGGGGATATATGTGTATGTGTGTGGGGATATATGTGTATGGTGTGTGGATATATGTGTATGTGTGTGTGGATATATGTGTATGTGTGTGTGGATGTGTGTGTGTGTGTGTGTGTGTGTGTGTGTGTGTGTGTGTGTGTGTGTGTGTGTGTGTGTGTGTGTGTGTGTGTGTGTGTGTGTGTGTGTGTGTGTGTGTGTGTGTGTGTGTGTGTGTGTGTGTGTGTGTGTGTGTGTGTGTGTGTTTGTGAATATGTGTATATATATATATATATATATATATATTTATGTGTGTATGTATGCACCTATGTGGACATGTGTGCATGCATCTCCTGTCCCGATCCTATCTTCCTCTTCCTCTCCCCCCTTCCTTCTTATTTATTTTTTTATTTGTCTTGTTAGCTTCATAAATAAAACATCTGTACTTAACCACTGTTAGCACAAGAAATTTTGTTAGCTTATCTTTTGTTAAACTTTCTTTATTTATATATTTGTATTAAAAGCTGTTTGTTTCTTACAAATAAATATTTAAAAAAATATATATATTTTTATAATCTAATCCTTATGCATGTCTTTTTCTACTTTCTATTATATTTTTTTCATTTTGAAAATGTTTATATACTAAATCCATATGTTTACACTAGACTTCATACAAAGTATCTATACTCCATTGGTCACCATGAAACAGGCAGTCGCCTAGTATGGTGATTTAATGTACCTACTCTATGTAAAAATTACATATCGTGTATTTTATAAATAAATATAAATACATTATTTTGAATTGATGAATTTTGACGTACCAAAGCGCTTAACAAGCAACTTTCATTGTTACACTTCATATCTATCGCAGATTTTCCCTCTCGATGGAGTTTCATTTTGTAGTCAGCCTCCGTGGAGTGTTTTCTTCAAAGAATCACTTTCATGCTCGCAGTTGGTACTTTCTCTTTCCAGCATGACGCGTTTGTACCTCCATCTGCATTGGCCGACTGCAACTGCAAGCTAACTGCACACTGCAATCTATCCAGGGGCGGACTAGGCCCTCGCGTGAAATTCAACATCAAAAAGTTAAAAAAAAAACGAGTTTCAGTGAGAGCAATTCTGTGGTACAAAATTATATTATACAAATAGACTAGAGCACACTTACAATACTCATCTCAATTTTAATGAAGGATTAATGATTCCTAAGTATAAAAACAAATATGGACAAAGAACGTTAGATTACATGATTCCTTAGCTGTTATACAATACTCATCTCAATTTTAATGAAGGATTAATGATTCCTAAGTATAAAAACAAATATGGACAAAGAACGTTAGATTACATGATTCCTTAGCTGTTACATGATTCCTTAGCTGTTATACTGTTATAGCTGTTATATGTCAAAATAGCTGTTATAGCTGTTATATGTCAAAATAGCTGTTATAGCTGTTATATGTCAGAATTTAAAAATTTACTAAAATAAAACTGTTAATAAATGTATTGAAGAAACTGAAAGAAAGTGTTTATTGTTATTATTGATTTTATTATTATTTATATATATATATATATATATATTAGTACAAATATTTTTGAGTATGATTATTGTGAAATATTTATATTGTAAAAATTTTAGTTTGTTACATATGTTTTTTATTTTATAAAGACCTTAAATCTAAATTTAATTCATTATAAAATTTTGAATAACAAGCACCCGTTAGTAAAACTACTTAAAAGTAGTTTATCGGGACTTTCTTTGTTATATTTTGTAAAATTTAATAAATAAATAAAAAGAATAATTGAAAAAATTGGTGATTTATCGACATGGGCGAACATAATTAATACGAGGCGATTCTCTTTGGTTTTATGGTTACTATCCTTGGTTACGAATCCAGAGATCGCGGGTTCAAATCCCGGCGTGCAGAAGTAAAATTTATTTGATTAAATTGTGTGTTTTTGCGGCACATTCCAGTGTGGTAAATGCTGCCAGCATCGCCCTGGTGAAAGACCGTCATTCAGAATCGAAACGTTAATTGGAATGGCTTTAGCCGTGTTTGGTGATCAGATCTGAATAGCCAGGTACTTCTCCACCTTCCTGCTTCCCCAGCTCCTTCCCCTCCTCAATACCTTCAGCCTCACAACATACCCCAATTGGGGATGCTATAGTCCCACTGGCTCCAGATGGTTGGGAGCAGTTGCAACACTTCAGTAGAATCGCATAAAAAAATAACGTTTAGTTTGTTTATTTATATACAATACAAAAAAAAGTTTGACTTTTTCAGTTCCCTGGTTTATTCATGATATCACGAGTAATGGCTGTTGGCAATGTCAAAAAACAAGCATCAAAAATGCTAGAAAATAATTAAATATTTAAAAAAAATTCAAATGATTTTTTGACATTTACGAAATACATAAAAAAAACGTAATTTTCGATCACGATATAGCAAATATATACAAACGTCGACATAGCGGTTTATCCTACCGATATTGCTTCTTTATCGATATGATCGTGCTGCCCCCTGTGTCTCTTTTACATAAGTACTTTCTTACGGAAAGAAACTTGATGAAAATTGATTTTTTTTTCATGGCACTTACTTAAAAAATTAAAACAAAAATAAATAAAACACTTCTCATCGGTACTAGATATTTACTAAACCTTTAATTTAAAAAAAATAGATCATTCCGTTTGGATAGGTATTCAAAATTCAGTTTTGTATGAAACAGGCACCGCAGCCGTTCCCCTTAAAGGATGGATCGATGTCTGTCTCACTGGCAAATTCCTGTATCGAGACAGACGTACGTACATACATTATATAATATGCATAAATAATACAGTAATTCTTTCTTTTAAGTTAACAGAATATTTAAAAATATAATAATATAAGTTTAATCGTAATATGTAAACAATGATAAAAATGTAGAAAGAAAAGAATAGTTTAAATAAAAAATAGTATAAGAACGTGGATGTTATATGGATGTTAGATTTTAGGATATAGTTTAGGTATATAAATAGAGGTTAATTTGTAAATGATGTTTTGGGTGATTTATAATTCAGGTAAGAGAAAAAAATATCTATAAAGATAGGATTGCATATGATTCCATAAAGGTTAGCCCCATGAAATATGACATGCTGTTTTCAGTTGTTTCATTTATTTAAAAATTAATCAAAAACAACTTTGTAAACACCACTTTTTTAATACATAAATATCAACAAGTTTCGACAGCGATGCTTTCCTCATCAGGAATATATAAGATACTAAAAAATAATAACGTATAAACAGACAAATTATAAACATAAACAAAAAGTAATTAAAGTAGGTAAACAATTAATCAAAAATGTTAATAAAAAATTATTTTAAAACATTGAATAATAAATTTACATAAAAAAAAAAAATAATATAAGTAAAATCCAGAGAGCGTAAAAATAAAATAAATGTGGTTATTATTATAAAAATGTATGTTAGTAATATTTATAAAAAAAATAATATTTGATTAATTTATTAATAATGACGCCACAAAGCGAATACCAATCTTTTGATTTAATTTTATTTATTTCTTTGGATCGTCAGTCCATCCCTGACTGCATCAATTATTCCGCAGCGGCTAGATGCATTTTAGTTCCGATCTGCGACGGTGCATTTTATGCATTCTGCGTATTGCATTTTTCACCCACTGCCTTCAGCCAATATACCCTGACAGTGGGGAGCGGTTGAGACTCTTGTGCGGTATTCAAAAGTTGTTCAAATTCTGCTTTTTGGTAAGTTATACCGACAAATATTTATTACGTATTTAAGGTTGTTATTATTACACTTTAATTTAATTGCCTTTTTAAATATATATTTTTTAAATAAATTTTGAATTAAATCAAATTTAATAATATTATTATAAATTAAGTTCTGCGAGTATTTTAGTTTTTATTTATTGTGACAGCTGTTTCGGCGTTCTAAGTCACTTTCAAACGGTTGTTAGACCACATTGAGACGTCTCACTTATATGATTTTATTCACTCCCACCCAATTTTAATTTGGACTGTGTTTAAAATGATTTATTACTGGTAAAACCGATTTACTTTCAAAATAATTTTGATAATTTTAAATTTCTCTACTCTGTGAGGTAATAATACTAGCAGAACTTAATAACGATATTATTAAATTTTATTTATTTCAAAAACAAAATAATAATTAATGACTTAATTGCTAACATTATGCCTTTTTGTCTAACTATAACTCAACTGGTTTAAAATTCTTTTAAATGCTTAATCTTTTTAAATTGATATAAAATGTTTAATTGTAATCTGTTTCTCTTCTTTATATAAGATAAACATAGCTGAGCAACCACTCTTATAAATTGCCATCTCAACACAAGCATTTTAAAGCTAGTGAGATGGGCAATACGTCAGTACCGAAATCAAATGTTCTTATATATGCAAAATTAAAAATGAATCAACAAGAAGCAAGTTCCCTGACCCTTACTCAAAAGTTCAATAGAAAAGCGTGCATTCGTGTTGCGTGAACAACACAATGCAAATTCATACCAAAAAACACCGCAATGAATATTTATTCACTCAGCTAGTCAGGGACCGGTAGACCGCGGCTCGCGAGCCGCGTGCGGCTCTTTTCATAAGCATTTACGAATATTCGCCTCAACGTCGCAGCCTCATTAAAGCAGCTCGATACACGGCCGCCAAACGAATTCGAAGGTCACAATCGTAATCACTGATATTGGAATTAATAGATTTGCCTTAACGTACCATTTTGACGGCTGGAGGCAAAAGCCATATGACACCCATTTTGGCAACAGTCTAGTTCACTGCCGTCCACGTTTATTTTGCGTGATTTTGACAGCAGTGCCGACACCATGTATAATAGAAACAAGTGAGAAAGTGCCATTAAATATTATTAGTACGAAATTGCGCGCACACTGCGTGTCCCCAAAATTGTTTACACATACTATTGCAGAGTGCAAATCGCACATACGCACAGCGGTGCCCCTCCTTTGTTTGTACCTACACACCGAACGCATAACTTTCATTGTATAGCCGCTTTTCGTATTATCGCAGCTCGGCGACAGTCGGCATGCTTCCATGCCATATCTCCCCTTTATTCTATTATTTATACCCTAATGTATTCTATAAATATCACTTACTTCAGAATGAATAAACTTGCCTTAACGTACCATTTAAACAGCTGGAGGCAAAGGTCACGTGACACCCATTTAGGCACCAGTCTAGTTCACTGCCGTCCACGTTTGATTTTGACTGAACAAATTGATTGAATCAAATTATAAAACATTTATAAAGTGAGTCGTAACAAAATATTCGGTTTTTGTAAACAAGTCGAACCTTTTTACATTTGCTGTTTTACTTAAATTGGATAATTCGTCCGTCGCAACCATTATTTTGTTTTTCTTCCCCTTGCGTGTTAGGGCATCTCTATGTATTATTTGCTCTGCGATCGCAATACATATACTCTACCTGCGTGTTCGTACTAGTACTGTATCCAAAGATAACTAACCATTGGAAATAACAACTGGATGCCGTCGACGGGTCATATTTACGTCAACAGTTCGATGTAATTGATGATATCAGTAACCACAATTATTTTTAAATTTTTGGAATAACTAGTTATTTATTAATCCTAGACTTGTAGAAAAGTCAACAAATGTCACATATAAATAAAATAAAAATCGTATAGGTTAATCCGAGACACTATCAAATATATTACAAATAATTTCCAGTAGGATCTTGTAGTCATGATAAATAGGTAGCAGCCAAAAATATATGGGAATCAATTGAAGATGATTGAATCAGTGTAGCTGTAACTCAGTGGATTAAAGCGCAAGGTCCCGGATAGATGTATTTTCTGTGTCTTTCGGTTTTATGTTTCATTTTGAGAGTTTTTAATATTACCTTTAATTATAATGTATTGCGTAAATTTAATTTATTCCTGAATTGTTGTACAGGAGTACAATCTTTCGTATCTAGGATGAACGAAGTATGTATGAAGAATAAGTTAATGATGAATAGTAATTAAGTCTTAAGTCCACGGTGTTTGAAAAAGAGAGTACGAAAACAGTGTGCAATGTAGTTGTGAATGATGAATACTTGGAGCAGGTGGATGAGTTTGTGTATTTGGGAAGTATGTTTACGAGAGATGAAAAGACTGACAGGGATATTGAAAGAAGGGTGAATGCGGGAAACCTCATTAATGATGGACTGAACACGGTTGGCGCTAACAGTTCACAATGGAGTGCTGTTACCAACCTTGATGAGTGGCAGTGAGGCATGGAACCGGCAGAAGGAGGATGAAAGTAGACTGAATGCTGTAGAAATGAGATATGCGTTGTAAAACCACGTATGATCGTGTGAAATTTTTTTGAGAATTCCAAAGAATACAAGGCTGATGTAAGCGGATGAATGAAGAAAGGATTGAATGGAGAATATGTGACGCCAATGTAAATGGAAGAAGAAGCGACGCCCGAAGAAGACATGGCACGAGCCATGTCAAGAGTCAGAATAACAGAGGAGTATGTATGCGACGATAAAAAAAAACAAGTTTTGGACTCGGGGTTTTCTTCTTTATTTATATATAGATTTTTTTACAATTTAAAATTTTCGATATTGTGTCTACTTAATATTTGACAATATTTAAAAGTCTGCCCACCCCTGTGATAGACTAAAGCGCAATAGTCATGTTTCATTATTACTATTATGGTCAAACATTCTTATTAATTTACGTTTTTAGCGGCGAATTTCGTAATTTCATTTGTAGATTATATTTGCAAATTAATTTGATGCATTTCTTTAGTTATGCAACCTAGTGAAAGTCTGTAACGCTAGCCGGGGCGCTCGATCTACGGCGATAAATATTTATTGTATTACGTATTTAATTATGTTTTAGAAAATTATTTTAATTGTGAAAATGGGTGTTAAATTAAGGCTTTTCATGTGTGCGCCGCCATCTTCATGTGAAATAAGAATTATATATAACAATGGAAATAAACTGGCTTCAGGTAGGTACACTGACGTCAGAATTAATAGATTTTCCTTAACGAATCATTTTGAGGGTTGGAGGCAAAGGTCACATGACACCCATTTTAGCACCAGCCTGTTCACTGCCGTCCGCGTTTGTTACGCGTGATTTTGACTGCTGTAAGCAAATTATAAAACACTTATGAAAGAGTTGTACTACATACTTGGTGTTTTACTAAAATTGGCGGCACGCCTAGCTGGCCCCTCGCCCCCTTATTTTAGTTTCTTCCTCTCGCGTGTTAGAGCATCTCTATGTATTATTAGCTCTGTGCCCTAGCCGATTATTAAAAAAAATGCTAGCAAGAGTGGTCCTATACGTGAGCCTTCAGGAAATCCACAATCAATATTTTTATATCTTGCTCTGTGATAGATACTGACCTAATTTCCAATCCACCTGATTAAAACGGAACGTCTAATCTTAAAGCTCACTATGGATCAACCTTTCCATTCAAAGTAAATGTAATTATTCAGTCTACATCCAGTTTCCTGGCCATTTAGCACAATGCATCTCCTTTCGCGGTTTACATGCAGGCCATAGAAAGTTCCAGTCACGCCGTCGGCAAATTATCTATTGTCATCGCGAACCGCGAGGCTAGAATTTACTACATACCAGCCAGTATTTCGCGCTAGTGATGTGAAAACCAGTCGAGGTCCTTACCTGCCCAGTCTAGTCTAGCTTGCGTAGGAACCATGTAGGATTATTGTAAAGTTTTATCGTTAGTTTTGTACTTCATTGAAAAATAATTTAACGCCGTGGTTTTAAAGGGCTGTCACAGATTTTTATGGTTGTAAATCCCGGGGTGGGGGATGACGTCAAAGTTTGCGGGGGTTAGTTTCCTCCTCTCGGTAGAAGGAGACGGGTGATAACAAAAATACACAGAGAAAGTCAGGCCACCTAATATTTATTAAGAATATTTTTCACAGAATCTATAAAAATGTTGTAAAAAAACCCAATTCGTAAAACTCGGGCCGGTAGAAGGCGCTAGTGTGCCATGTTGCCTTCAAATATCAAGAGCTGGGGATATTATCATTTAAGCAGTGGCGTGCATTGCCCTCTGACCAAAGTTAGGCTTTGTATAGCTTTTTTAATTCTGGTACGAATGTTATGCATTGAATATTTGAAAATTGTTATTTTGCTATCGCTTTCCGGTGATCGTTGTGGCCAACTGAATAAATGAGCGTATAAGTTTCTTATCAAATTCATAGAAAGGGCAATTTAATCAGACATTTTTCTAGTTTTTTTATTTTTTATTTTCTTTCATTTATATTTACAGTTCGTTTTTCTCGAGGTAGGCAAACTTTTCAGCCCTTTATGGACTGCACGCCACTGCATTTAAGATTATTTGCTATTGGTGCAGTATTCCAAGCATCGTAAGATAAATACTCCATCGACCGTAACGCAAGCTTCTGGGGTTAGGTGACTAGCAACTAAGCACTTTTAGCAACATTACAATATACAGAGGTCAGAAAGCAATTTTTAAATCTTTAAAAATGTCTAAATACTAAAATAAAAAATTGGCTGTAGCTCCAACATACTCGTACCTGAAAGGCCTGCTTGATTCTGTGCAAAGAGGGCGGTCTGTCCGATTGGCAACCCGTTGTTAACAGACAGGTTGCCGTCTGTAATGCACATAAGCAATCTAGGTATGCCGAGTTTATTCTACAGGTATTTCAATAGAGCCTGCTGGAAGAAACCAGCAGCACTGATTCCCAGTGCATCGATGCACGTACGCGAAACTCGACGGACACACGTGTTTATATACTAGTATATAAACACTTGACGTATTGCCAATCCACTAGGTGTGAAACGCCTGTGTTGAGATGGCAGTTTACAGGGTGATTGTTCAGCTAGGATATTTAAATGACAAATAGATTAATAGATTATAATTTTTAAAAAAAATTCAATAGTATGCCAATTTAAAGGCATAATAGAATTTAGAAGTTGACAGGTTTATTGGATGTGAACAATGATCTTACTTTTAAAGGAACAATTGTTTTGCGTATTTCTGAAGTCACTAGGCAGGGAATTGAATAGCTTAATAGAATTGTAATTAAAACTTCTTCGTCCATAAGAGGTTACACAAACTGGAATATTAAAAGATTTTTACATGTGATTGTCTTAGGGCTCTAGTGCTTGCACTTTCTTCAAACATATGTATATTTTTATGTTGATGTCGCCTTCACGAGAATGGATCGATTCTCTGACTCATTTTTGTGCGAGTCGGCTCGCATATGGAACGAGCTACCGGCATCTCTTTTTCCCCCGTCATGTAATCAGCAAGATCCACATTAATAAACCCCTTCCCACAGCCCCTAAATTTGACCCGCCTCACAACGCTGCCCAGTCGGATGTTGATATAGTTCTCCTGTCTTTATACTGTACAGACAGGGGCGCTCTTGTCAGGTGTAACATTAAAAATATTATCCTTTAAAAGGTTAAAGGGTTACAAACTTTAACAAATTGTAAAACTCCTTAAAGGGATTTCAATCACTAAACATAGCTCTATAAAAATGGACCATCCATAACTACCTTCTATTGCTTTATCTTTCTAGTGGATCAGGGTGTCATGCGCAGAGATAATAATAATTGAATGATTTGTATAGCGCCGTTTTTGTAAAAAAAAAAAAACACCTCAATGGCGCTGTACAAATATTACTTCATATTCTCTATCTAATTATGTACAAACAGATACAGAAAAACATGCTTACCTGGCAGGTCGCTTCAGATGAACATAGTTTTATTAAAAAAATTAAGCTTAGAGAAGATGTGATTTTTACAGTTGCTATTTTATCCTCCTTTTCTATTGATGTTACATTTATTAGAAGATTTGTGACACAAGAAGAGTTGGTATTTATTTGAAATATTTATAATATTTAGGACTGAAGAATATTTATAAAATGACCTTAAAAAGCTTATGAAGTTTTTAATACATATTAACATTTTTTTAACACATTCAGTAATTTACAGTGCTGCGGACTGTGGACGCATTTCCGCTCCGATGCGTGATTTTTTTTACCTATTCTATAAGTGACTTTAGGTAAGCACTAACCGACTAGCCTAGCTAAGCAATTTACGGGTGCATTTCTTCCACTTATGGATACGATTGTCTGAAAAGATGAGTTTTTATTTTAACTCTGAATTCTGTCGAGTCTTTGATCATTCTTGCAATAGTTCATTCCAGGCTTCAGGTCCAGACACTCCGAAAGCACGATCACCGAACTTAGTATCAGGTGTGCGCTTTGATTCCTGACTAACAAACCATCACGCCGTTTCCCCGCAGGGGTAGGGAGAGAGGTCGGACCGCCAAATAACTCGATATTGGCATACACTTCTTGCTTCATTCACATTCATACCACGTCTCATACATTCTCTTCTGTTATTCCGACTTCTGACATGGTCCGACTCGAGTTTTCGTCGATTCACTTGCTCGTGCCATGCCTTCCTCGGGCCTCCCGGCTTCTTCTTCCATTCACATTCGCGTCATATATTCTTCTTACACTTCTTTCTTCGTTCATTCGCTCTACATGCCCAAACGATGTAGCCGTCCCTTTCTTAATCTTACTCATTACGCTTACATCAGCCTTGCATTCTTAACGAATCTCAACATTTTTCACACGGTCATACATGGTTTTACCACAGAGATCTCATTTTTAAAGCATTCAGTCTACTTTCATCCTTTCGCTGCCAGTTCCATGCCTCACTTCCATACATCAGGGTTGGTATCAGCACTCCACTGTTGACTGCTTTTCGCTTCCTTTGACAACTTTTCGTTATCGCCAACCGCGTTCATTTCTATAAAAATACAAAAATACTTAGGTATGTTACATAAATTAATTTCTCTTTCTAACAATTATATGTTTAACCTGTCTGCAAGTCTTAGCCTAGTGTGACCCTGCGCCGATTTCGTATTAGCTCAGAGTTAACTGGTTCGGTTAAAAGTTAACGGAATCTCTAAGTATCGCTCAGTCCGACTGCCGCCCACACCAAGCCAGTCACAAGTCACTAGTCGCCAGTTCCTTTCGTGAAAGTAACCGGGCGGTTAGATAACTTACTTTACGGCTAACTTGCTAACAATCGGTTTTCTTAAAAGGTTATCTGAACTTTATAATGAGAACGCTATCGACAACAGCAGCTTATAATGAAAGTTCGGAAAGCTTATGAATTCAATTGATTAAATTTGAAAAGCTAAATTCTTACGAAAAACGTACCTATTATGAAAATTAAATCCTAGCACGTTTTTTGCCACTCCGTTTTATAAAATACTCCAGTTTATGACAATACCTCCAGCTCCTGACATTTTTTTTTTTTTACAGTAACTCCACCTTGGAGGCTCTGAGGGAAATTATTTTCCTGAAAGCCTATATCATCTTTGGGGATGCTGTGGGAGAGTCTTTTAGAGGATAGGAAGGAGTGAACTAGGGTCTTGGAGAGACCCATGTTGTAGGAGGGAGGAAATACAGAGGCCGGAAGATCATTCCTCAGCCGAGCTGTTGAACACAAGAACGAGTCGTAGAAGCGGCCCGTTTTCATGTGACATATGTTTCCCGACTATGCACCGGTGCCGAAGGGATCAATGACTCTAGTTCCTCAGAGCATCTTCCATTAAAATACCCGTAAAACAAGGACAGCATTCCCACTTGACCTCTGTGCTTCAAAGATTGCAATCCGTTTGTTAAGATAGGTGAATCTATCAAACGGACCGCCCGTTTCTGCACAGAGTCAAGGGTTTTTTTCAGATATTTTTGGGGCTCCCGACCAGAGGTGGCTGCCAAATTCTACATTTGTACAGGGTCAGCAGTTGTGTACTATTAAAGTATCTGCGGACTCTGCACAGTACGCCCAGATTCTGAGAGGCTAAGTTTACTCTGGCTTCGATGGAGCCCCTATACCTGAGCTGGTCACTTAGGGTTACACAAAGCATATCAATGGAGGGCTTGTTGGGAAGATTGCTTCCATTAAAGGAGACTAGATTGTCATTCCAACATTTGATAGCAACATGCTATTCTAGCGCCCTTTAACGGCTCGAGTTGTACGAATTGTTTTTTTTAATACATTTTTACAGATTTTCTGTGAAATATATTCTTAATAAATCATATAAATAGAAAATTTAAAAAATAAATATAAGGTAACCTACATATGATTTTACTGCTTTTTTACTCATAGCTGAAAAAATATTAAAGAGGCTATTAGGTTTGTACTTACAGCTATAAGCCTCCCGGGCTTTTCCCGGGGCGCATATGTATTTTATCTGTAACTTCTTTCGTCTCGTTGCAATCAGCACACTGAAATGGTTTTTCTTATACTACAGTAACTCTCCACTTGGACAATATTACGGTCATTAGGCCAGTAATTTTCGTTCATTTGAACATTTTTTTTGGCGATTTGGAGACATTATTTGTCCATTTGGACCACTGACGTCAGAATTAATAGACTTGCCCTAAATACCTTTTCGACAACTGGAGCCAAAAGCCACGTGACACCCATTTTGGCACGAGCCTAGTTCACTGCCGTCCACGTTTGTTTCTCGTGATTTTGAGTGCGGTAAGAAAAATTACGAGACACGAATAAAAAGAATTTTCGGTTTTTATAAACAAGCCGAACCCTTTTCCTTAGTTGCTGTTTTACTTAAATTGGCGGCACGCCTAGCTCGCCCCCGTATTTTGGTTTCTTCGTCTTGCGTGTTAGGGCATCTCCATGTATTATTTGCTTTGTGCCCCAGCTCATTATTTTAAAAAATGCAAACAAGAGTGGTTCTACACGTGAGCCTTGCGAAAATCCACAATCAACATTTTTATATCATGCTCTTTGATAGATACTGACCTAATTTCCATTACGTTCCATTAATAAAAGGATCCTACTAAATAATCTTACGAAATATTCAGTTTTTGTGAACAAGTCGAACCTTTTTACTTATTTGCTCTTATTTAAATTTGCGACACGCCAAGTTCACTCCCCGCCCCCCTTATTCTGGCTTCTTCCCTTTGCGTGTTAGGGCATCTCTGTGTTATTTGCTCTGTGATTTGGACAATATTCTACGTGCTACGGGAAGGTTTGGGGAGATGATTATTTTTGCGGATCCAGAATTAACCGTGCATTATTTAACCTTAAAACAACGCGAAAAAGAACTTTAATTTCTGAAGAGGGAGGTCCTGTTTATCTTAGTCGGAGTTCAGGCTGCTTTATAAAGTCAAATTATATAATATTATTCATTTTATTGGAATAACTTATTGAAGCTTATAAAATTCATTGTGCGTTATATTTAATAATTATAGAATTGGATATTTCTATCTAGGTTACAAAAATATATTGGAGTAGAACTTTGAAATCATACAAAAAGATAGCAGTCGAAAGTATAGGAATTAATTAGTTGGCTATAAAATTAATTTTGGATAACAATAGTTCAGTTGGAGAGTGTTGTCCCTGTAATACAGAGGATCTGGAGGCCTGCTCTGGTTACTTTTAAGTAAAATTCTTCCTCTTCCTTAAGCTTAAAGATTCCGGGTCTCTCGGATGACGGCTGTCAGCTGTCATCCAGCGAATGATATTCATTAAAAATATCGATATTTGCGTACTTTTAACAAGAGAAAAACTCAATATTAAGTAACTTGACAATGTAACAAACAATGGTAATTATATGTTAACAATGTAACACGCTAAAACAACACAGAACGGCAGGCGGCGGCATAGATATACCACTGCGGCAAATTTCACTTTTAGAAGTAGTTATAGAATAGAAAGGTCATTACTATTATTTACAAAGCGTAAATTGTCGTTAAAAGGCGTATTTATTTAACATATTAAAAAAAAATGATATGCATTATAATATAATGTAATTGTTTTTAAAAGTTTTGATTCAAAACCTTGTGTCCCTTGAAGATATTTCATCAATTTGTGTTTTCAAATAATCTCTTAACAATCTGTTTAGGATTTTTTTTACTATGTCTCTCCGGAATTCCGCAGTTAGGCGAGAAGTCTTTAAGGCGATGCAATGGGAAGTAATGCAAAATCGTGTGTTTTCGGTTTGAGAATTTGTTGGCCTAGAATATCATAGATAATTGAATTAAATACTGCAAGTAGATCACACCTTGGCCTTTCATTTAACCGTGCACTTTTTTGGTATGACTTTTTATAAGCTTAGAAAAAAATAAAGTACGAGACATTAAAAAAATGTTTAAAGCGCAAAATCTCCCACTTATGAACACCTTTTACCATATTTTCGTATTGCTCATTGTGGTAAATGAAGTTTTTTGGAATATGACCGTAAAACATTTTAATAATTATGTCTGAGCTTTACAGAATTGAATAAAACGCGCATTTTGGTGATGTTTTTTTTGCCGAAATCGAAACATGCGGCCGATGTACAGCGGGATTTTCAACCTTGTCGCCAACCTGCATAAGGAGCGCGTGATTTCGTTAAAATTTTAGCCGGTGGATGGCCTTAAGCCCAAGAGACGGGATAAGGAATTTATCTCAATAAGAACCAGAATAGGCCTCCTGGATTCCTTTTTTATTTTCATTGTCTTTTTCTGTTTCATATTTCATTGAGATTTGTTTATAATGATTATACAATAGTATGGAAAATTAATGATGTATTCGTATTGTTCTAGTCGGTGCGCGAGCCTGAAGCTGGCTAGAAGGAGGCGAGGCCTCATGACCTGGCCCAGGAGGTTTGACATCCACAGAGATATAGCCAGGTAAACAGACAAACACTTCCCCACTTGCTTACCACACTTCTATACAAAGTGGCAAGAGAATTTTTAAAGTGGAACATCGAATCATTATTACACCCGTTTGAACCTTAACGGGGAGAGGGACGTCGGAGAGTTATTATTTATTAATTCAAAATAATGATAATATTATTGCGCAATACGATACACATGGTGTTTTTAAAGAGAAAAATATTTATTACGTTTATTTATTTTATTTGCATGGGCTTAGCATTTAACAAAATAAAATCAGAAATATTACACATTTCTGACCGTTCTACGCATGTTTTACAAAAACATTTAAAAAGTTGAATATCCTTAAAAAATGCTGCGAAGGTTTTTCTTTAACATGTCGATAAGATAAATTCTAAAAATGAACAGTGTGTAGTTTCATTTTTTCATAAACGCTACGTAACTTTAATGTTTTTTATTATTATTTTTTTAATGCGGATTACAAATCTTTGGTTATGTTTATTTGCTAAAGTGTAACGAGAAAGGATTAAAAATATTTTTCTCCACTTTAAAAATCATATTGATATCGTGAAAAACATACAATAGGACGATCAGAAAAGGTAATATTTCTGATAAGATTTTGATAAATGCT
The DNA here is from genome assembly GCA_022606495.2 of Halesus radiatus. NCBI lineage: Eukaryota > Metazoa > Arthropoda > Insecta > Trichoptera > Limnephilidae > Halesus > Halesus radiatus. Next base: position 114,871 of record JAHDVE020004223.1, read on the forward strand.
AAACCTATGTAAATTTATAAAATACTTAATAAATATTTTTCTATTTAAAAACATTATGTTTATCGTATTGCGTAATAATACTATCAATATTTCGAAATAATAAATAATTCCTCTCCGACGTCCCTCTCGCCTTTAAGGGTATTCGTATCATGATTATAACGCTACGCGTTCACAGATGGCGTTAATTTAAATGTTTTATATAAAAACCCTTTTATCACGTAATGCTTTAAAATATTTAGATTAATTGTTTGTCGAACTGTGTATAATATGGAATACGAATGAAATAAATTATTATTGTAGGATTAATGCTGAATTCCTCCAAGAAACTTACAAAATTCAATATTTTATTGTAACACTAACACATACAGTAAATAATTGAGGTTTAAAAACCCACAATAACAATTTATTTCTTTTCGTATTCCGTATGTACACCCGCCAACAAACAATGTATCTAGATATTTAAAAGCGTTTCGTGCCAAAATGGCTTTATGTCTAAAATATGTAAATTAACGCCATCTGTGAGCGCATCGTGTTATGATCGTATTTAAAATGCCCTGTATATGTTTGTAAAGACAATATTTTTGAAAATCACATCAGGAAACAGTCAGAACGCATATGATTTGATCATTTTTTAAAACCGATTTTTCTCCCTAAAATCGTGACTACCAGTCAATTCGATTAACTTTTATAAAAGAAAACAAACAATTGTTGATTGATTAAGGATCGGCGAATCTGAATGGTAGAAGAAGTCTGTGACGCCACAGGAAGATTGTGATAGCATGATCAAGTGAATCTGATACTTGACTCAGGCCATGTCAAGATACAGAATAACAGAAGAGTATGCATTGGATGATGTAGGTACCCATGAATGTGAATTAAGCAAGCAGTGTGTTTTAAGACCGGGTCGTTAAGCGGTCCATTTGATTTGCTCACCCCTGCGGGGAAATGTAAGATTGCGGAATAACTGTTGTAGAAAACTCAAATTACGACAGACATTTTTCTGTAGGTATTATACGACTATTGCCATCTATTGGCGAGTAGCGTAACAAAAATTTCTTAAGGCCAGCAGAATAATGGCATTATTTTTTATTGTAGAATGGAATCCCCAAATATGTTTATTGCCATCTATAGCCGAGTCGAATAACTAACATTTCTTTTCTTTTCAGGTCGCTTTTGAAAAAGCGCTGGATGCAAGGCGTGAGATAACGCAGCGAGGAAACCATATAACAATAAATCCTAAAGCCCAACTAAAGCAGTGTTCAAATTAATATTATTAAGTTAATAACAAATTTAAACTAGTGTCAGATGTGTTCATTTATTACCTAAAAATAAATAGATATAAATCTAGCTTCGAAATCCGTCCTCTGATGCCAAATTCGCTATTATTATTATTATTACTATTTACAAAATAATTAAACGAATTTTACATTTTTATACAACTAAAACAAAGCGATTTTTATCGAAAATTAATATATTCAAATAACATAATAATTATATACACTGTTACTTCGACAACAAAAGTGAAATTAGTTTTTCTACGTAGACGATAATATTATTAACAGGCAGAGACATCTGTGAGTGAGTAGAAAAGTGAAATAAGTTTTCTGCCCCAAACATTTACCAGCAGACACTATCTGTGAGCGAATAGAAGAAGTGTGTTAGTTTGTTTTCTATTCGCTAGAGTTCACAGCGGTTTGGTTACCGCTGTTCCTCTGGGTTTCATCATTACATTGGCGGGAACTCATGTGCTGGGCCCAGCCGGAGCCCTGGCGATGCCATTTCTGGATGACGATCTGTTGTGGTGCCCGGATAGCGATGGGAGGATGGTCGACTTGTCATGCCTTCAGGTAAATATATTAAAATATGCAATATTTTTCGCTTTCAAATTTTGAGCGGTAAACTTGCATGTTTTTAAGCGACATTGTGGTTGTGATCTTTGTTTTTTTTGTAATTTTAATTTTTTATTTGTTTATGGAAAACGTAAGGGGACGTAGAGGGACGTCCCAGAGGGATTATTTAGAAATTTTAAATTATATTATTACACAATACGATAATCATAATGTTTTTAAAGAGAAAAAATTACATAGGATGCATTTTTCAAAATCAAATTAGAAATAGGACTCTTTTCTGACTGCTTTACGCATGTTTTATGTACTTTAAATGTGTAATAACTACTTTTCTCAAACATTATGTTTATCTTATAACATTTTTGTTATTTCGAATTAACCCTTGTTAATGTTATCTCTTTTTGTACTATAGTGATGTACGAGTATATGATTTAAACTGTGTTAGAAAGGGAAAAAAAACCACGCTTGTTATTGCCATTTAAAAGATTAAGAGCACATTTAAGATAAATTATCATTTATTTTCAAAAGACTCGAGCGGTTAATAAATATACTCTCTCCGACGTTCCTCTATTTTTTTTTGTATATTTGAAATACCCCACAAGAGTCCCAACGGCTCCCAACCGTCTGGAGCCTGTGAGACTATGGCATCCCCAATTGGGGAATGTTGTGAGACTGAATGTATTGTGGAGGGGAAGAGGAAGGTGGGGAAATACCTGGCTATTCAGACTTGGTCACCAAACATGGCAAAAAGCCATTTCAAGCAACGTTTCAATTCTGAATGGTGGTCTTTCACCACGGCGATACTGAGAGTATCTTCCACTCTCTAAGGTGTGCAAATATACTACATATTATTTTTAAATGAATTAATTGTGAAACAGTACAAATTAATTAAATAAAATTTACTTGCGCACGCCGGGATTTGAACCCGCGACCTTCGGATTCGTAGTCGAGAGCCTTACCCCTCGACCATGGAGGCCGTTGTTTATTTAACGAATTAAAGATTTGCAAAAATATATCCCTAACCTTCTACATATCGAGATTCAACACCAAACTAGCGTTATCACGAAGGGTCGCTGAGACACCCCACGCGTCGTACCATTATAATAATATATGACAATGTTTATGAATTATGTATGAATACTGTAAATTCAGTGTATATCATATTTTTTTAACTGAAATTCAACTGCTTCTAAATTCGTCTTCAAATTGGTTTATTTAAAAAAAGAAATTACTAATTTGTAATATATCTGTCATTTTCATAGTATTTGTACAACAATCTACCTGAAAAAAAACTCTTGTAAATTGCCATCTCAACACAGGCGCTTCACACCCAGTGAGATGGCAAAACGTCAGCACCAATGACAAATGTTTATATAAATCGTATATGTAATTAAATAAATAAAAACAGCTATAATTACATGGAGGATAGTAATTTTAGATATTTAGTTTACCCGTTGGCAACAGTATTGTTAATGTTGTTCATTTGTTCCCAGGATGCCGTAGCGAATGGTCACTCCAGCTTGAGTCCCCACATGTCCCCCATGGGGGTGCAGCAGGGAGGGCAGGGTGGCCAGGGTGGCCAGGGGAGCGGGGGAGGCGGCCACGGGGGCCCCGACGACGGCTCCTGCAACCTGCAGGGGGATGCGGACGACCTGATCAAGCAACTGGGCGAGGCCGCCTTCTTGGACAATTTCTTCACGGACCTGGCCAGCGGGATCGTGAACGCGACAGGGTGCGGGGATATTGAAATTAAGGTAACATAGTTTATCTAATAAAGGAGATTCACTCAAAAATGCACACTTTGTGATAAATTCAAGCAATGCTACAAAAATTATTTATGTATATATTAATTTCATACGTGTAGGAAACTGTATAAGGTTTCCAGTGAATCTGAACTCTACTGCAATCTTATTAATTATGAAATACATATCCAAATTTGTTTATTATTTTTTTTTACCTATTAAATCATAATAATAATACTAATTGGGACATTTGTATCGCGCTGTTTTTGTGAAAAATCACCTCAAGAGCGCTGTACAAATATTACTTCATATTCTCTATCTAATTATGTACAAACAGATACAGAAACACATACTTACCTGGCAGGTCGCTTCAGATGAACCTAGTATGTCTGTAATAGAAGCACTTTGAAAACTAGCTATGGCATTTTCAAATGTTTTAGCTAAAACAGTTCCAGTAAGCATTTTATATAGAATTTAAAAGAAAACCGCAAACCTAAATTACAAACAATTCATTTGTAGTATTGCTTGTATTACACAATTACAATGTGGCATTTAGCACCATTTTAAGCGCTGACACACAGTGGTGGTAATTCCTCCGTGGTGCAGACCCTTAAAGATAAACTTAAAATCATTACGAAAATTCATTGAAGGAATTCAGCTTTAAGGTTAAACGAAACGCTATACGCGTTTACAGATGGCGCTAATTCAAATATTAAAAAAAACGCTTTTAGCAGTTAATGCTTTTAAATATTGAGATGAATTGTTTGTTGGCAAGTATATGAGATATGAAATGGAATAATTTATTATTGAAGGTTAAAACTCACGTCGTTAAATGCTTACTTTAGAAAAATAGTGTATTTTTACAATAATGTGTTGTTTTTTATTAGTTTATAGGTGTTAATGAGGACGGAATATATGACTCAGTTTAATGACATTTTATGTTTTATTACGAATAACATTAACACTTATATTTTAATACATAATATTCAATGAATGTGGAAGCAAACACGAGAGCACTATTTAAGACGTTTATTCGACGGCAACCAGGAAGAAATGATCTTCTTCCACTATCTCGGATCGTCGCAGTGTTTATATTGGATTCTAATTTCGTTTACAGCGAGCATCGATCTTGGTACCGCCGTGTTCGCCCACCACAAGTTTCTTGAAGAATTTGACCTGTAAATTTACAGTAGTAATAACTTATTCCATTTCATATTCTGTGTCTATACACGTCAACAAACAATTCACCTCAATATTTAAAAGCATTACGTGATAAAAGTGTGTTTTTCGATAATATTGAAATTGACGTCATCTGTAATTTCAAATTTTCTAAATATAATTCAAAGTAACAAGTTCCAGAGTTTTAGATACTTTCAGTATGGTGTTAATCATAATACAATATTTTTATTTCATAGCAAGAAGAAAACAACAACGTTCCGCAGTCCCATCTCAGCAACCATCACCAAACCTCAATGCTGCTCTCAAATAACCAGCAGATGCTGCAGATGCAGCACGGCCAGCTCAACTGCCATCAGAGATTGCAGAACCTTCAGAGCACAGCCTCTGCTATCCTGAGGAACAGTTTTCAATATCCCCTTTCTAACTGCCAAAACCTGAACGGAGGAAAGTTCAACAATATCGCATCGGCCAATCCGCTGCTTGCTGAGAAGCTAGCGGCGACACCTAGCGGCATCAAGCAAGAACCTCTTTCAAACGACTACGCTGATTCGAGTCTCGGATATGAGAGTGCGTCGGTAATGCAGAGAATTGGAGACATCGGGGATAAGCAAGATGGCAGCTCTAAAGGTAGGATTTTTAAACAAATAATTAAAAATTAAAAAATTGGTAGGTATTCATAAATTTTATTGAAACAACACTCAATGCTCTACCGCTGCATGAATATGATGAAATTTATTGGTTTAGCCGAGATTCATACCAATCTAATCAATGTTTCCATAAAATATTAACAGATGGCGGTACTAGTCAAATTGAAAACACTGAAAAGCAAAACTAATACAAATGTTTTTGCGTGATGTGCCCGAAATAAAATCAGTTTGCAAATTGTTTATACTTTTTGGAATATCGAAATTCTTTCTTTAACAGATAATTTTATTGACCTGTTTCAGGCCTAGGGATCGAAAGTTTTTCCCAGGTATCTTTTTGTGCATCTTGATAAATCTCAGGTTGTTGACATCTCGATGTGCAATTTAACAGCATCCGCGAAAGTAATTGAACGCGAATAAAGGTTTTATTGATCTAAAACCGTTTGATTGGCATCAGGCCAGCCCTGGTGAATCGATTTTCTGATTTTTTAGCTACTAAAAACGGTGCTGTCAATTGACTTGACATATCTCTAATTATTTTAATATCATTGTAAATATACTAAACATGGAGTTTTCATTTTAGGTGTTCCTCAGCAATACGTTTATATATTGGATAAAATAATTCCCTCCTTTCCGCCCAAATTACATCTAATACCATCCATTACCTTAGTGAGCGGGCTTAAATATAAGATTTCCATCAGCAAGTGCCGCTAGCACATAAAACACAGTTTACAATTCTTTGAAATAAATTAAATAAAATCCCTACAGTAGCAATAGGCAGCCCGCTCGCTGTGCAGAGAAGATTATCTCCACATTTACGCACCTCTAACCACAGTTGACACAGGAAGAGGGAGAAATATTCCCCGGCACTGTACACAAAAATTTTGCAATACGATATTTGTCGTAAAATCGGGAAAAAAGCGTACGGGTTTTCGCTCACCGTGCCACGATACGCGGCCGTCAGTAGTAGCCGATGTTTTTCCCAGTTTTCAGCACATACGCAATATTTTACTTATGTATCTTAAACTACTATTAATAAATCGATTTACAAAATTAAAAAAAAAAGTTCACTATTTATTTTTATCCAACTTAAAAGTTACATAATTCTAAATGTGTATCCTGTACACTGAGTGTACAGCACCGGAGCTCGAGGGACTTGCTAGCATCGTAAGGGAAGGGTTAAAAAACGAATACGTCAAGCCGCCCCTGACGTCATTCTACCCTGTTGGCTGCGCCACCGTAAAGCATTGCTGAGAAATTGACAACTGTTTAAATAAAAAAGCGTTTTCCTGTCAAAACGTTATTTTAAAAATCTGATATTTAGGTTCCTTGTTTGCACTCAATCTATATATATATAAATCAATGTAAGTTTGTTTGTTTGCCTCGAGTTTCTCGAAAATTACTTTACCGGTATCACTGAAAATAGCACAGTTTGTTTTTATTAGTGCCGGGAAGGTTTTCAAAGTTGTTTGAATGAAATCCAATATGTAAAACTGTTGCTATAACGTTTTAAAATTAGTATGAAAAACATTAAACCCGCCATGTTTTATTTAGGTTAACCCATAGATATAACACTCTGGTTAGCCACAAAATGCACACTCAACTGTGTAGAATATTTTCAAAATGGAAAACACGAGTAGGTACCTACCTAAGAACTTTATGATTTAGATAAATTTTGAAAAAATAAACGTTTGGAATGAAATAAAATATTCAAATGAATGTTTCCTTATTTGGAGATAGTTACTTTCGCTATCAAATCAATTATGGCGCCCTAATGACAAGCAAGAATTCACAACTTCATAACTTTATCAGCAATAAATTTTTGCAGGCGAGTTCAGGTTTCACTGCGTTCATTAATTTTCAATAATATAATGACGAATCAGTGCCGTGTGAAGTTCGGTTGTAATACGTTGACTCCAGAAGGAGGTGACATTCGAATTATCGACTCGAAAACAAGTTCACCAACACGTTAACAATAATGACCGACACGTTAGCCAACGTAACAAACAATTCATAAACAAAATATTTCAAACTGACAATGAAAATTTGAAGGGAGAATTAAAATATTTTCATGTAATTCGTTACTCGGGAATTTGGAGGAATATTCAAAATATTTATTTTACTTTTCTTTAAAAGTAAAATAAATAAAGGAATAAAGGAATCGTAATGCGCGCTCACAGATGGCGCAAATTTAAATATTTTTTTGAAAAAATCACTTTTAGCACGTAATGCTGTTCAATATTGAAATGAATTGTTTGTTGGCGAGTATGCACTAGGAATTCGAAATGGAATAAAATGTTACTGTAGATTTAAAGCTCAGCTTTTCCGAGAAATTTATAAAAATATAGTATATTATTGTAAAACTAAAATATTACATATAGTATTTTTATTTATATATTTTCCTTGAAGGACTTGAGCTATAAACGCACAATTTTATTCGATTCCCGCCAACAAACATTTCATCTCAATATTTAAAAGCATTAAGTGCTACAACTGATTTCCAATCTCTATTACTAGGTGAAGTACTTGTCGTTGGATGGTCTGGTGTAAAGTATTAAAATCCATACCCCTACTCCTACTCCTATCCCTACTCCTACTCCCACTACTATTTCCTACCTACACAGTAATTTTCCTCTTACTTTGAACGTTAAGTGTGCAAAATTTCATCAAGAAGTACCAAAATTTGACTTTAAAGGTGGGAAAGGGGGAGGGGTTTCATTAGATCGAATAAAAACTGTAGATTTGCATACGAAACAAACGCACACCACCCGCCCACGACATTCTTCTTTATATAATAGAGAAGAGGAGAAGATTATAGAACTATATATATTACTAGCTAATGTGCACCCGGCTTTGGTCGAGATTATTTTATTTCTTTGGAATAAAATTAAGAAGTTGTGTTGAAGAATTCTTGCTTGTCGTTTGGCTGCCATAATTGATTTTACAGCGAAAGTAACTATCTCTAAACGAAGAAACATTCATTTGAAAACATTTCTTAATTAGGTACCTACTAGTGTTTTCCATTTTGAAAATATTCTACCGAAACTAAACTTTTCTTTTGAATATGTAATCTGTGGCTAACTGTGGTTGAGTGGTATATCCATGGGTAAACCTCAATACAACATAACGGGTTCAATGTTTTTCATACTAATTTTAAAACGTTATAGCAACAGTTTTACATATTGGATTTTATTCAAACTACTCTCTAAACCTTCCCGGCGCTAATAAGAACAAACTGTGTTATTTTCAGCGACGACGGTCTAGTAATTTTCAAGAAAATCGACATTATTTTTTTTATATATATAGAGATAGGACGGACGGACGTAATTATTCTTATAGGTGCAACAGAAAACACGAATAGAGACATGCACTGTGCACTATGCAGTAGCCATGATATGATGGTATGCAGTTTTCAGGTAGGGCAAAGGAACACCAGTGCAGCAAGTGTGTGCTAGTATAAAGCCCAGGACCACTTGGCAGTTAGTGTGTGTAGACTATTGTGTACACTGCAGAGTGTAGAGTGCATCTCTGGCTTCTTGCTGCAAAGAACCCGGCGCGGCGGGGCTTTGAACTGGGGCCTCTTCCTCCGGGGCCCAAGGTCGGCAGCTTCTAACGGCAGGGGCGCTCAAACAGCACTGTGCAGAGCCCCTAGATACTTTAATAGTATACGACTACTGACCCTGTATAAATTGCAAGTGCGCGTAGTTTTAGTAGCTTCTATTTGTAGCTTTAAACCTAAAATAATAATTTTCCTCCAATTTATATTTCGTATGTACACCCGCCAACAAACAATTCATCTCAGTATTTAAAAGCGTTGCGTGCTAAAGGTGTTTTTTTCTAAACTATTTAAATTTACGCCATCTGCGAGTGCGTACCGATATAATCATGAACGTAATAGGCGCTCACAGATGGCGCTAATTTACATATTTTAGAAAAATATACGTTTAGCACGTAATGCTTTCAAATATTGAAATGAATTGTTTGTTGGCGAGTATTCAAACGGAATATGAAATGGAATAAATTGTTACTGTAGATTTATGTCTCAAATCGTCAATAAACTTAATTTTTTTTAATATGATATATTTGAGGTTAAAAAACCTTTTTTTTTCTTTTCATATTCTATGTGTACACACGCCAACAAACATTTCATCTCAATATTTAAAAGCATTACGTGCAATTTTTTTTTTCTAAAGTATTAAATTAACGCCATCTGTTAGCGCGTAGCGTAATATTCCTATTTCTAATACCCTTAATAACTTCTATTGACCCTATGAAGATTCATCTTATATAGCGCCTCATTGTTGCATTTCTAGTATCATGTACTTTTAGTCTTCTTATTTTGCAGTAACTATCGTGTACAGCAACACAAACTGTATCTATATTACATTCTTGATGTACTTTTATTTCTATACTTACTGTTTCTCTCGCTACATGGCGGTGCTCCCCAATTCAAACACGAGAAATCTTTCTCTATTGAATTGGGCACTTATTGTTAAATAAATTTATACTTTTTTGTAATTAGATTTTATGATATATACGTGCTATTAAATATTTTAAATGTATTTATATTAAATAAAAAAAAAATTAATTTTCTCAATTTTCCGTTGGTGTCTGAGATTTCTCCCCCCTGCCCCCCCGTGGTACATAAGGAATCAGGTTGAAGTAACACCATGAAAACGCGAAGTCCTATGTCGCCCCAGTCCACCATTCGCATTATTCACAATCCTACATTAATTTATACGATGATAACTTCCAACTACCACATATTTTTTTTTTAATATGAATACCGCACAAGAGTCCCGACTGCTCCCAACCGTCTGGAGACAGTGAGACTCTGGCATTCCCAATTGGGGAATGTTGTGAGGCTGAAGGTATTGGGTAGGGGAAGAGGGAGGTGGGGAAATCCCTGGCTATTCAGATCTGTTCACCAAACACGGCTAAAAGCCATTTCAAGCAACGTTTCAATTCTGAATGGTGGTCTTTCACCAGGGCGATACTGAGAGTATCTTCCACTCTGGAACGTGCGCAAATATACTGTATATTATATATTTTTTTAAATTAATTGTGAAACAACACATTTGTGTTGTTAATTACAACACATTTGTGTTGTTAATTAAATAAAATTTACTTGCGCACGCCGAGATTTGAACGCGCGACCTTCGGATTCGTAGTCGAGAGCCTTACCCCTCGACCATGGAGGCCGTCGATACGAGCTATAATCGGTTACGTATCAAATACCGCACAAATTTAATAACACGTTCAGTTTCTGACATTCAGCGCCCCTTGGCGAAGTTGGCGGCGAAATTTTGACAAAGCTACGCGTGTAATCAAATATCATAGACTTAAATATCAAAATACTTGCAACATTCTATATTACCGCCTGTACCGGTATAATAGACTTTCGGACTGTATTGCCATTGTAATAAATATTTTATTTTCTTTGTATGAATTTGTACAGTGCGCGAGCAGCGAGGCTTTAACTGTTAATACGATCGTAATAGCATCTTTTGAGAAAAAAGTAGTAAAATCATACCCAGGTTTCCTGATATTTATTTTTTGAATTTTCGAGTTATGAAGTTGTGAATTCTTGTTGTCGTTTGGGTGCCATAATTGATTTGACAGCGAAAGTAATGCCTTGTGACGACTATTGCTATATCTAAACAAAGAAACGATTTACAAAATTTTATTTCATTCCAAACATTTATTTTTCCAAAATATATCTAAATAATAATGTTCTTAGGTAGGTACCTACTCGTGTTTTCCATTTTGAAAATATTGGGAAATATTTGAAAATAAAGGTGTTTTATACTTTGAAAATATTTTACTTAAACAAATCTTCTTCTTTTGAATATGTAATCTGTGGATAAGCAGAGTGGTATATCTATGGGCTAACGTCAATACAACATGGCGGGTTCAATGTTTTTCATACTAATTTTAAAAGGTTTATAGCAACAGTTTTCCATATTGAATTTCATTCAAACTATTCTCTAAACGTTCCCGCCACTAATAAGAACATACTGCGTTATTTTCAGCGAAACCGGTCTAGTAATTTTCGAGAAAATCGAAGACAGACAGACAAACATTCAGAGAAGATCAACACATTTTGATCGCATTTAAAATCTAGTCTCAGTTAAATACTATTACGATGCCACCGCATTGAAAATTATAACGCTTGAAAAAAAAGGAGAACGCATTGCAATTGCACCGATCAGAAAATCTATTATTAATTTCTTCAATAAAATTTGCAATAATATTCTTTTCTAATCTTCTAAATCTGCGAGCGAGTATTACGTTTCGTTTAGCCTTAGGGGATAGAGGGCCGTCGGAGTGGGATTACTTACTATTTTGAAATATTAATAATATTGTTTTGTTATACGTACCATAAATATAATGTTTTCAAAAAGAGAAATATTTACAATATAATTTTTTAAAATTTATATGTGCTTAGTATTTATCAACAACAAATAGGAAATATGGCTTTTTTGAGAATGAAGTGCTGATACCGACCCTGATGTATGGCAGTGAGGCATGGAACTAGCAGAGGAAGGATGAAAGTAAACTGATTGCTGTAGACATGAGATCTATGACGCGCATGTGTGTAAAACCATGTATGATCGTGTGAAAAATATTGAGATTCGTAAAGAATGCAAGGCTGATGTAAGCGTAATGATTAAGATCAAGAAAGGGACGTTTAGATGGTTTGGGCATGAAGAGCGAATGCACGAAGAAAGAAGTGTAATAACAATATATGAGGCGAATGATAATGGAAGAAGAACCCGGGGACGCCCGAGGAAGACATAGCACGATCGAGTTAATCAAATACTATAGTTGGGTCATGTCAGAAGTCGGAATAACAGAAGAGAATGAAGCAAGAAGTGTATGCCAAGATCGAATTGTTTGGCGGTCCGTCCTCTCTGCCTAACCCTGCCCCGAAACGGCGTGATGGTTAGTTAGTTAGTTAGTTGAATTCTGAATAGCGATACTGAGAGTATCTAGCACGCTCTGCGCGATCGATTTCCAGAAAAAAACATTAATGTCTCGCATTGCTATTAAATTATTTTAGTTTTGGTTAGGTATCGCGGAGGGCGAGACGAGCAATCGATTTAGAGAAATATGTTTGTCTCACAGTGCGCGACACTCAACCGAACGATGGTCAGGTCGGATTGCATGTCTTGAAGAGTGACCCGCAGTCATTAGTCTACTCCGAAGAAGGACAAAAGTATACAGCCGACTGTCAAACTCTTCTTGAACTTGAAGAATATAAATATAACTACATAAATGACATGGCATATGTCAAAGTTGAAGCAATTTGGCAAAATAATAATAAGTAATATTCTCTTTGTCAAAGTGTAGAGCCGAGTGAATGTGACCTTAGGAAGGGCTGTACCGAAAATCATTCCTGAAACTTTTTAACCGAACTCCTGGGGTGACTCCGTTGCCTTTGGAAAGAGTCATTTCATCTCGCTGCGCAGTTTGTACTGTGCATGATTGGGGGTAATACAGCCATGGCGCAGTTTTTTAAAAAAAATTTTGCCGGTGTAAAAAAAATAACGATTAGATTGATATAGCGAGATTAACGTACAGATCGGTCCGTTAAACTATTAAATGATATTCCTGTTCCAGTTAGAGACTATTTCCCTATTCTAAAAAGTAAATACAAACTCCAATAGTCCTCTGAATTGAAAATAGCTTCTCTAACAAAAGGTCATCAGTGCTCATTAATACAACCGTTTATTCCTGTGAAGCCCTGGTTTCATAAATACACTTACATGCCAAAAAAAAAATATTTCCTCCATAACTCGAATGAGACTAGGTCACACTTCTTGTCTTACTCATCTCGCCAGGTTCCACATAGTCAGCTCGCCTTACTGTGATTGTGGATTAGAGGATACTTTGGACCATAATTTCTTTGAGTGTCCTATCAATGACCAATTTCCAAACTTTATGCATGAATTGGTAAAACTTAAAATTGATCTCCCTACCAGTATTCCCTGCCTTTTCTACGTCTCAACTCCCCCCAAATTAACAATTTATTAACAAAATACATTTATAAAAATGACATCAAAATTTAAATCATTCGGGATTAAAACACATAAATTTACACTGTTTAACTTATGTAACTTATCTTGTTTAAAAGTAACTAATTTTAAGAACAATCTGTACTATTAAAATCTAACTGATTAGTGATTAAACATGGCCAAGATCGCCCTTAATGGGTGAAAGCCAGAAAATAAGAAGAAAACTCACACACACTTATCTATTGTGTAAGATTTTGATCGTATTTCCTACAATTCTTCAAATTAATGATTTCAATATAGTTTCGTAAAAAAATACCAACAGAATTTAAATGTTAATTTATTTATCTATTTAAACGCCCGTTGAGCTTTGACAAACATAAATACATAATATACAGAAAAATTATAAAGTGGGTACATAATTTTATAATAAGACTAGTTGATATTTTTTTAATAAAGTTATGAAGTTGTGAATTCTTGCTCGTCATAATTGATTCGATATCGAAAGTAATGCCTTGTGACGACTATTACTATCTCGAAATAAAGAAACATTCATTTGAAAAGGTCGTTTCATTCCAAACATAATTTTTTCAAAATATCGTATATCTAAATAATAAGTTCTTAAGTAGTTTTCCAATTTGAAAATATTCTACCTAAACAAACCTTCTTCTTTTGAATATGTAATCTATGGCTAACCAGAGTGGTATACCTACGGCTAACCTAAATACGACATGGCGGGTCAATGTCTTTCATACTAATTTTAAAACGTTATAGCAACAGTTTTACAAATTGGATTTCATTCAAACTACTCTCTAAAACTTCCCGGCACTAATGAGAACAAAGTAAAAAACTGATATTAGATTTAATTTGAGCGGCGGGTATAGGTACCGCCGCCTCGGGAACCATTCCTTTTATAACCAACACCTCTGCCATAGGTCACCCCAAGTGGTTCGCTACGGAAAGTGACTTAGCAGGGGTTATTGTGCTTATGGGATGAGTTTTGTCCAGGTCTTGGCGGCGGCTGTGTCTGCTCGCCAGCTGCGTGGTGGGCCGGATCGAGAAAGGCCGATTGAGGGAGACTCTGGTCTCTGATCCATCATCGCACCGAAGTGGGAGGGATGGATTCATACGTCCATTACTCCCGGACCCACTGACACCCAGAACTTCCTCTCCTTCCTTTCCTTAAAAAGTACCTCCACTCAATATCCCCAAAGACGACAGAGGCCCTGAGGGAAATTACTTTCTTCGGGGTCTCCTGTGTGGAGTTAACGTAAAGAAATAAATAAATCCACATACTATTTTAAACAACTATTATACATAAACAGTTCAATTTTGTGGAATTTTAAATATTAAATTTAAATATCTATAGTTGTGTTTAGTGGGAACCAGCCAAATTCCCTGTCCATCCTCTTTCCCTCTCTTTCACAAAGCAATTCCTTCTTCCCAATAATTACCATCGTATAATTGTATATTTGCAGCACGTTCTATAGTGGTACCACCATTCAGAATTGAAACATTGCTTCAATTGCTTTTAAGTGTGTTTAGTAACCAGATCTGAATAGCCAGGTACTTCCCAATAGCGATGAGTCCTGACGCATTTTAAAGCAGTTGTTTTTAAGGGTTCACACATTAGTGTGTACATATTAGAATAATTACTGCATTTACACGTGTGTAGGCACTGTACAGTACGTGAACGGCGCCTGACAGTCTGGCATCTGGAAGTTTTGTACCTACACCTATATGCTGGGAGCTGAGAGCCGTATGAGCTGGGATTCGTATGAACTGGGTTATGAGATCACGAACTGGGAGTTGGCTCTTTATATGTGCCGGATCTTAAATGGGCCATAATTCAATTGAGTCGTACGAAAATATTGAGCCGGTACCGTGACTCTCGTTATTAACAAAACGAGTTTTTACCCATTTCTTTCCATTCACAACTACTCCATTTAACTTCAAATACCCAAAGTGGGGATGTCATAGTCCCACTGGCTCTGGACAGTTGGGACTCTTGTGCGGTATTCACATAAAAAGTAATGATAAAATCATCGGGGTTGCAGTGTTTCCGCAGCCCCTTTTTTTTATTCTTACCCATTTTCACTATTCCACCCGACTTATTTATACAATTTTATCCTTAAAAAACCCCAACGCACTTTTGTTCAAATGATTGTACGAATGCCTTTGAAACTGAAGTAATATTCAGTTAAATTGCCGCCTGCAGTTGTCGAACTTTCAAAAGTCAAATTCATAACAGTTGTCATTCGAGGTGTAGGCTCAACTTAAAGAATTCATTTTTTTAAATTGCCCAGTGATGGCCGTAATCGAAACTTTATTAGGCATTCGGAAATAGTTTTCGACACATTTTTAAAAAAAGTTTTTAAACAAGGACGACTTCGATTTGGAAATTTATTTATTTTGTATAGAGTCCATTAAATAATAATAATGATGATGTGTTTTTTTGAGCTGACAAAGCGGTGAGTGCAACAAGTTAAACTGTTGTACACTAATGTATTACAGAGAAAGAAATGAGAAATGGAAAAAAATATACATAGACAAATATTGGGAATAACAAATAATACAAGTAAGTAAACATTTGTATATGAATGATTTAAACAATATTAAAGATTCTGTATCAAATATACAAGGAGTGAGAGGTTGATAGGAAAAGTATAAAAAGTCATGGGGGGCAGTTTTACAACTATTTTGTGACATGGGTCAAAGGGTAGTCGCAAAATTGTCTGTAAGTGGTCAACAGTCGAGCCGCTCTTTTCTTTTCTTTTAAAAAGAAATACAAATATTCCCTGGTTACGGATAACCGGACAATATTTGAAAATCTCCTACTACCATCACAGTAAGCGGAAGATGTTGCTTGTGCCGTAATGGAGGACTTAGCCACCCGAGGAATTGAACTCACGACGCCTGGGTGAGACCCAAACGCGATGCAAACTCAGCGACTGACCGGTCAGCTGATTGACGTACTCTAGTAAGCAGAATTTCTCGCTTTTGGAGCATGAAATAGTGCATGGGACCTCCCACGATTATGATTCTTAGAAACGTATAAGATTACCTCTTTCAACATAGGCGGTTTACATATGGTTCCAGAGATTATCTTTAAAAAATGTTATTAAATGTCTTTGTGTTTAATTAGTACAACTCCATTTAATTTTTTTTTAAACTTAATTTAAATCAAATTTAATAATGTTACTATTAAGTTCTGCGAGTATTTTTAGTTTTTATTATTGTGACAGCTGTTTCGGTGTTTAAGGGAGTTTGAAAATGGCCTTAAAAGCCGAAACATCTGACACAATAATAAAAACTAAAAATACTTGCAGAACTTAATAATAACATTATTAAAATTAATCGAAATGAAATTTAAAAAAAAATTAAAAAATTTTACCTAATGATATTTTCGGCGGGCTAAACCACTTTTCCACTCTTTTTCATGATCATGTAGTAATAATCTGGCCATTTTTATTTATTTATTATTCAATAAGAAAAAAAGATTCATGTGTGTTGAAGAGCTGTAGATACTCCCAGTATTGCCCTTTTGAGAGGCCACCATACAGAATCGAAACGTCGCTTTAAATTACTGTAGCCGCGCTTGGTGACCAGATCTAAAAAGTCATGTACTTCCCGACCTTTCCCTATTTCATGTAAGAATATAGGATGTATATACAGTTCCCGATAACCCCACAATATACCCTAAATAGGGATGCTATAGTCCCACTGGTCACAGAGAGCAGTTGGAAATCTTGTGCGATGCGTATTCACATTAAAAAAATTATTTTTAGAAATCAATGATCATTTTAATGAGTTAACGTATTTGGTAATTACGCGTTGATTCTTATTTGTTCTGTGTATCTCTATATATAAAAATGAATATTTGTCTGTGTGTCCTTGATTTTATCGAAAATTTCTAGACCGGTTTCGCTAAAAATAGCACAGCTTTTTTCTTATTAGTGCCGGGAAGGTTTAGAGAGTAGTTTGAATGAAATCAATATGTAAAACTGTTGCTCTAAAATAAGTATGAAAAACATTGAACCCGCTATGTTGTATTGAGGTTAGCAAGTAGATATACCACTCTGGTTAGCCACAGATTACATATTCACAAGAAGAAGGTTTGTTTGGGCAGAATACTTTCAAAATGGAAAACACAAGTAGATACCTACTTGACAACTGTATTATTTAGATGTATTTAAAAAAAAATGATTGGAATGAAATAAAATTCTCAATTTAAAGTTTCTTTGTTTAAAGATAGTAATAGTCGTCACAAGGCATTAATGTCGCTGTCAAATCAATTATGGAGAGATTCCGAAGGGAAATCCCTTTGATTCTTATAATATCTCCACATTGACGCGATCTTCAACACTGTCTGATTTTTTTTTTTAATTTTTCTTTTTCTTTATACTAATTTGTAAATCTTTTTGTCTTACAAATATTAAGTAGGTACGTGTAATTTCTCATACGTAATGTACAATATATTTGTAATGTGTAATAAATTAAATTTAATAAAAAATGATGAATACAAAGGTCTTCCCGAACGCAATTGCAATCTGGATAGAGTCTCGGATATACCTATTCGATTTTTATTTATATGAGACATCTATTGACTTTTTCTACAAGTCTAGAAAGAATATTTCAATTTATTTTTAATAACTCGTTGTAATATTTAATCATTGAAGAAGATAATATTTAAAATATTAATATTAAAAACAACAGAAAATTAAAATGTATCAGTCGCATCTGGGACATCATAAAGATAGCAGCTAATAACATGGGATTTAAAATGGAGGATAATATTGACAAGTCTTGAACTTGAAGAATGATATCGGTGAATTGAAATTGAACTGGTCTCATTGGGTTAGTCGGTAAAGCGGTTGTCCCGGAAAGACAGTGGTCCTGGGTTCGGTTTCGTGTTCCATCTAGGATATGTTAATATTATCTTCTTCGATGATTAAATATTACAATGGGGTTTATAAACTTCAATAAGTTATTATAAATAAATTGAAATGTATTTATATTAATTTTGCATAATATAAATTAGAATACGAGATAACAAACAACATGAATTGAATACGGAATATATGGATAATATAATCTAGTCGAACAGCAGGAAGAGAATGATTCGATTAGGGAAAACCGGCGACTATACACGATATGTAGAGTAGATGTTACTACTATCGCCTGCTCCTGTGCAAGTCTCATGCGATTTTTTTTCCGAAACATTACATAAAAAACCACACACAGAAACATTTGTTTTCGTACACACTCCGTCTCCTGCTAAAATGTCAAACAAAACATTTTGCGTAGACGACAAGATGAGTTCTAGAATATTCTTTTGAATGGACTACATGTTTTTGTAGGTTGGAGTAAAATATCGTTTTTTTGTTTAGTGTTTGAGTAAAAAAACAATATAAATGCCAATTAATGTGTTTATCACAGTGTATCCTCTAAAAAAGTTCTGAATATGAGGGCTGTAATGCTATTAGAAATAGCAGGCAAAATAACATAACACGTAACAGTTAAATAAATGATTATTATTACTGATACATAAGCAAACTTCTTATAATAATATATTATAATTTCGCTCTGTACACATAACCTAAAAATAACCGTTAGATTTATGGTGTGATTGACTGGATCGTGACTCCGGACGGGACGCATAGATTTATTAAAAAAATTAAACAACCCCTTCCCCTCTTCACCCGCGAGGGGAATGTTTTCCATCGGTGACGGAAAGCAACATAAATGTGTACGGAAAAGCCCCCTTGTTTTGTTTTTTTTTTTGTGTAAATGTTTTCAAAAAAACATTCGCAGGAGACGCGGCTCTAGTGGCCAGCTCAGTTTTAAACAAGTTAGGTACAACAGTTAAATATCACACAATCGTTCAAACGGGTCTTTATTTTTCGCTGTAAATTTGATGAAAACTTTATATAATAATTATATTGTTTATACCCCCCCTGTACCGCATTTAGTTCTTTGTTAAACACCCTGTTAATTGACACATAAACGAGATGGAAAAACATTGTTCATTTCCGTTCATCCGTCTTGTTCTTATAATTTCCCTTTCCTTAAACGCCATCTGCACATAATCAATCGCATTAAATGCACTTTCAACACTTACAAAAATGCCCAAACCATTACTTGAGAAGCAGACACACGACAGAAACAAACTAAAGTAACCTTTTGATAATTTTCCTACATTTTACTATCTAATTTTCTGAGTGCATTTCAAATTAAATCCACGATATAAATGCTTGACTGCATTGCCGCTGTAGCGTTCAGAATTTCATAGTAATTTTTCGACTCGGTGTAAAAGCGCATCTTGTTTTTGTTCGATATCGTTTGATATCTGGATCTAATGGTTGGGATTTTTGGTGAGGTGTCTAGTGGCTTAGTGGTTATGTTGTTTGGATGGAACCTGCTGCTAAATAGAGGCCAGGGTCGACCTAGGTTGGCTCATGAAAATGTTATTGCTCCTTTGCCTCGTTCTGATTTGTCAAGTATTTAAGTAGTCGGGTATCTATATATCGTATTATGTACCTAAACGAGTAAAGCAAAAACAACTAAAGAATACTATTATTATCCATGTATCAACTGAAAAAAGATATTAAAAAATAATATGTTGTTATTTTGTCGATAATGCATAATCACATATACTAGCCGATGTGTACCCGGCCATGTTCGGTTTTTTTTAAAATTTTTATTAAAATTATGAAGTTGTGAATTCTTGCTTGTCGTTTGGGTGGCATAATTGATTCGACAGCGAAAGTAATGCTTTGTGACGAATATTATTATCTCTAAGCAATGAAACATTAATCTCAAATTCAAAATGTATCGTAAGTAGGTATCTACTTGTATTTTCCATTTTGAAAATATTCTACCCAAACAAACCTTCTTTTTAATCTGTGGCTAACCGGAGTGGTACATCTATGGGTTAACCTCAGTACAACATGGCGGGTACAATATTTTTCATACTAATTTTAAAACGTTTTAGCAATAGTTTTACATATTGAATTTCATTCAAAGTTCTCTCTAAACCTTCCCGGCACTAATAAGAATAAATTGCGCTAATTCGAGTAATTTTTGAGAAAATCAAGGACAGACAGACAGAGAAACATTATTTTTTTATGTATATATAGATAAACATTGAAAAACAGATAAAGACACAAAAAAGTGACGGTCGCAACTGGGATTCGAACCCAGAGTCTTACCGGGACTAAGTCTCTGCCAATTAAGCTATTGAGTATATAAAATTAAGGCGAAGCTATAAGTTTAATCACTGTTTCAATTAATCTATACTACGAATCGGTTTACATTATGAAAACTGAAAAATGTGCTTTGAATAATAATAATGTTAATAATTGGATGATTTGTATAGCGCTGTTTTAGTAAAAAATCACCTCAAGGGCGCTGTACAAATATTACTTCCTATCCTTATCTAATTATGTACAAACAGATACAGAAAAACATACTTACCTGGCAGGTCGCTTCAGATGAACACAGTTTTATTGGAAAATTTAAGTATAGAGATGATAGTTTTTCAGGTGCTATTTTATCCTCTTCTATTGATGTTACATTTATTAGGAGATTGTTGGCACAAGAAGAGTTGGTATTTATTTGAAATATTTATAATTTTTAAGACTGGAGAATATTTATAAAGTGACATTAAAAAGCGTAAGAAGTTAATTGTAGCTATTCCTATTTCGCTTCATAAGAATTAAAATAATATTATCAAATGAAACACTCAAACTTTGTTTTAACCACATTTATTTTACATGCCTACCGGTTTCGGAACAACCGCTCCATCGTCATTGTTTAGTATACGCTTGCCCTGACGTAGGAACGGTTGTTCCGAAACCGGTAGGCGTGTAAAATAAAAGTAGTTAATACAAAGTTTGAGTGTTTCATTTGATTATAATGTATAGCCACAAAGTGATAGTGTAAAATAATTTTTTTAATTACGTTATAAAAAATATAACCGTAAACTACTTTTTTCATTGGAAAATTATGAACGCATGTAACAAATAAGTTTTTTTTTAAATACTACATTCTAGCTAAGATTATTAATTTGCGATTGTTTTTTCTATCTTACAAAATTATTAACAAAATAAATTTAAAAAAAAAACGCTGTTTGCGCTTAAATCAAACGTTTCTAGATTCCGTTTGCCAAGCGATTTTTATACCTATTACTTACATTCGTGGTGACATAAGACGCTCAACTTGTAGTAATATTTTTTGCCTGTATTTTCCTCTTTTAATATATCTATAATTTAACATGATTTCTGCAACGAATGTACATTTTTATTTTATTTTATTTTATTTTATTACACGCATATAAGTATTTGTTATTGGTTTTCTGACGTATTGCCCATCTCACTGGGTGTGAAGCGCCTGTGTTGAGATGGCAATTCACAAGAGTGGTTGTTCAGCTAGGTTGTTGTATAAATCTATGAAGACGACAAATAGATTTTAATTTAGATGTCAATAAGATTACAATATTTAGTTTTTTTTTTTTTTAAATAAACCAATTTGAACACATGAAAGAATTTAGAAGCACTTACTTGAAGGTCAGTTAAACAAAAATCTGATATATTAGAACAAAACGATAGGAATAAAAATAAATGAAAATAAAGAAGAATAACTAACTAACTCTGCACGTTTCACCGCATGGGTAAGCAGAGAGGATGGACCGCCAAACAACTCGATCTTGGCATACACTTCTTGTTTCATACAACGTCTCTCATACATTCTCTTGTTGTTATTGCGACTTCTGACATGGCCCGACTCAAGTATTTGATTCACTCGATCGTCCCCTGCTTATTTTTCCATTCACATTCGCGTCATATATTCTCCTTACACTTCTTTCTTCGTTCATTCGCTCTACATGCCCGAACCATCTAAGCTTCCCTTTTTTTTAATCTCGCTCATTACGTTCACATCAGCCTTGCATTCTTTACGAATCTCAACATTTTTCACACGTTCTTACATGGTTTTACCACATATTTGTCTCAGAGATCTCATTTATACAGCATTCAGTCTACTTTCATTCTTCTTCTGGCAGTTCCACGCCCCACTGCCATACATCAGGGTTGGTATCAGCACCCCATCCAGGAAGAATTCGCATATATAAATATATACATGCGGTACATATAAATACATACGCACACATTATGAAATATGAAATACAGGTTTATTGGAGGTGATCAATGATCTTACTTGTAATGGATCATTTGTTTTGCGTATTTGTAATGTCACTAGGTAGGGTGTCAGTAGCTATAGCATTATATTGAAACTTTTTTGTCCTTAGGTGGTTTTACAAACTTGAATATTATTTTTTTTACATGTGATTGTCTTAGGGCAGTGCTTGTTCTTTCTTCAAACATGTGCATATTTTTAATTGATGCATCGTAATATTTTTTTCAAGTTGGGAAAATTCAGGTTCTTAAAAACACAATCAGTACTCGTTCTTAATGAAACTTTAAGAATAACCTTCAATATTAGTTTCTGAATTTTTGCTAAATGTAGGAATAGTGACGCCATATTGTAAATGCAGTCTGGCATTTTAATTAATTTATCGACAAAATAAATTGATGAAAAACAAGTTCAGGCTAATCTCTCAATACTTGGCGAAAACTGATGAAATTTTAATTTGTATTTACGTAGTATGAATATAAAATGCGTGTATACCATAGATAATGGAAACAAGGGACATTACAATTATTTGGTTACTTTCTTCAAAAGATGCGTAATCACTTTGTGGCGTCACAATTAATAAGAATTATTTTGTTTAAACCACTTTTAATATATAAATATCTACGTGTTTCGAAAGCGAAGCTTTCCTCATCAGGATACACCGTATACTAAAGATAATGAAAAGTATAGGCAAATAAACGTAGAAAATAATAATGTATGAATAGACAAATTACAAATCCAAACAAAAATTCACAATAACTGATGAAAGTATATAAGTAATTAATTAAAAATCAAAAAAATACATATAAAATCAAAATAATAATTTTTTATTTTTTTATTAAATAATAATGGTTACTTTTATAAAAAAAAATATTAATAATATTCTAAATATAGTTATTAATGAGAAAATAAATTTAAGAATACCTATTTAAATACTTTGAACACTTTTTCTAATTGTAAACCAGTTGTATTTGTATGTAACTTTTTTAAATCTTTATTTATGTTTAAAAGAATGATTTGTTTCCAAAATATGGTTGGCAAATTCAGAATAATTATTATTACTTAAACACCTTAGGTGCTCCTTAACTCTAGTATTAATATCTCTTCTATATAAAGCAGGTACAATTGTACGAATTAATTTATAGAACCCTGATTTATTGATTTATGTCTTTCGAAACATGTTGATATTTATATATTAAAAACAGTGGTTTAATCATAATAATTCTTATTAATTTACTAGCTGATGTGTAAGAAACATTCATTTGTAATTCTAAATATATCTAAATAGTAAAGTTCGTAAGTAGGTACCTACTTGTGTTTTCCATTTTGTAAATATTCTACCCAAACAAACCTTCTTCTTTTGAATATGTAATCTGTGGCTAACCAGAGTGGTATATCTATGGGCTAACCTCAATACAACATAGCGGGTTCAATGTTTTTCATATTAATTTAAAAAACTTTACATATCGCATTTCATTCAAACTACTGTCTAAATCTTTCCGACACTAATAAGAACAAACTGTGATATTTTAAGCGAATACCGGTAAAGTAATTTTCGAGAAAATCGAGGACAGACAGACGGATAAACATTCATTTTTATGTATATATGTGTGTTTTTTTAGAAATATTTATTGGATATCATAATTTTAATCGCACAGTTTTAGAAGCTTTCTATATCTGTTTCATCTCGTCTCATTTATAGCACAGATTCCTCTCCTGACACACTTAGGATGACAGAATTCAGGTCACTGAATACAGGATATGGTTTCGATATAGACTTCGGATGCTGCTCTTCTTTTTAAACACCGCCTGGACCTCTTTTGATATCCCTCCGACATAAATTTGCTAACATTAATCACACTATTTTAGAAATAAATTATATAAATCTTCGTTACGTAGATTAAAAGATTTTAATCTGTCTTACAAGCTGTAAATTTTCATGACTGTACAGTAATAAATAGTTTTTTTGTATTTTTTTATTGTAGTAAACTATCCCGAGCCAATGAGACTATGGTATCTTAAATTGGAGAATGTTGTGAGACTGGAACGGCCGGAGAGCGAAAGGAGATGCGATATGTAATATATATGTTATTTTCTAATTATATTAGGTTTGGTTATTTTCTGTAGCTCTTTCGATATTTGTACTTTACATTTGTAGTTTATTCTGAATTGTTCATGAAAGTGAATCTGCTGCTCATGAGTATTTTATGTCATAGTTTTAATTTGCGTATATATATATTCTATCTGATGTGTACCCGGCCTTGCTCGGGATTTTTCAATTGTTATTAGGGTGCCATGATTGATTTGCCAGCGAAAGTAACTATCTCCAAATAAAGAAACATTCATTTGAATATTTTATTTCATTCCAAACGTATTTTTAAAAAACGTTTGGAATGAAATAAAATATTTATTTTTTATTTATCAAACGTTTATTTTTTCAAAATAAATCACAAAGTTCTTAAGTAGGCACCTATTCGTGTTTTGCATTTTGAAAATATTCTACCCAAAAAAAAAATCTTATTTTGAATATGCAATCTGTGGCTAACCAGAGTGTTATATCTATGGACCAACCTAAATAAAACATGGCGGGTTCAATGTTATCCTAATTTTATAACGTTATAGCAACAGTTTTACAAATCGGATTTCATTAAAACTACTCTCTAAACCTTCCCGACACTAATAAAAACAAACTGTGCTATTTTCAGCGATACCGGTCAAGTAATTTTCGAGAAAATCGAGGACAAACAAACAAACAAACAAACTTACATTGATTTTTATATATATAGAAATATATAATAACAGATATACTGTAGTATTAAACTGAGTTTAATTTTTGTACTCTGAAGATGCTTATGTTAAGCGAAACCGGTCGGTCGTAATAAAATTAAATAAAATTCTCGTGGTTATAAACAAAGTTATTGTTTTATTTTCATTATCCATGTATTAATACAAATAAACCAATATACTGCAACTAACTGATACCAGGTATACCCACGCACTGGCCTTGCCTATGTGGGATTTTTTGTTTTATATACTTTACACATACGTTGTTCAGATGTATTTATAATTTAATGTTAAAAAAAAACAAACCAAAATGTTTATAATCATTGTACATTATTTGTGTGAATGCATGTTTCAAAAAATGAATTAATAAATAAATAAAAATAAAATAAAAAAATACTACTATCTATAAATCTTTTTTAAATTGTACAATATTAATTATATACAATGGGAACTTGTACCCGCTAAGCCACGGCAAGTAGCTTGTCAGCAGGAGTTTAGTTCAACAATATTATATAATACAACAATAAATAACAATCATCATACAGATGTACCGCAATAATAGAACAATATAGGTGCATGCATGTTGTGATCAATGTACACAAGTTGGAAAAAAAAAATGAAAAACACTTTCGTTATAGAGCTACTATACTGCAATTGCATAATATCGATTTAAATAATATTATAAAAATATCAGCAAGTATTAAGAGGAACGGCTGCGCGGCTTGTTTCATACAAAACTTAATTTGGATTTGAGGCCAAAATACTCTCCTAAACTTAATGATTTTTTTTTTCATCAAAAAGTATAGTAAATATCTTGTACGGATTAGAAGTAATTTATTTATTTTTGTTTTACATTATGAAATAAAGGCCATTAAAGGAATTGATTTTTCGCGATTTCGCGAGGCAGCTTTAACAATTATTTGAGGGCTAACGGTGATTTGAAAATAGTTTTACCCCATCTGCTTTGAAAATACAATAATCATATAAAATAAAAAATTTAAAAAAAAATTTAAAATAAGCATTATGGTGAACTTTAAATTAAATCAAAAACGACCAATTTACTTTGGAATAACCCGAAAAAACGTTTTGTTTTTATATTTTTATTTACTTAATCATATTTACATAACAAATACGGAATATATTTTTTTAAATACAATAAACCTGCAAATAATTTACTAAAATCCTTCTAATCCATACTAGATATTTACTAAACCTTTAATTTAAAAAAAATATATCATTCAGTTTGGGTGGGTATTTTGCCCTCAAATACAAAATTAAGTTATGTATGAAACAGGCACCGCAGCCGTTCCTCGTAAACAAATTGAGAAATAATAAAAAACAGTAGTACAGTTTTGTTACAGTGAAGATAGACTTAATATAATAGTAGCACTTATTCAGGAATGTTAGGAGACGGGTCGGATTGTCAGGATTCCTTCCCTAGAGCAACTTGACGAATGCGAATATCTCTTCAGATGAGCTTAAAAGGTAAATGAAATAGAGGCCGTAAGATGTTTTTTTCCAATACGAAGAACATTGCTGGTGTATTTTACTTCTGGATATAAAATTCTGTTTTTTTATTACTCGGAATAGAGTGCGGAAAATATTAAAAAAAAAAAACCACTTCAAAGAAACACAAGCCAATACACGAGGGTAATAAAACATCAACTCTATATTTTTTCCCTCTCGCTACTTTGACGTTTCTTTCCGCCATTGCTACTGTCACGTGTTTCAACTTAAAATTCGAACATCGCGGGAGTTGCAAGGGTGAAACAAAAAAACACATTAAAATAACAAAATACCGTTGGTAGGTACTGGTATCTGGCAACATTACGTTGAAATGTCACCGGCGGCACGTTTTAGGATTTTCGCTAACGTGTTAAGCCGTTTTGACGAGGAAGAGGAAAAAATGACACGTTGAGTGCTTAAACAGTTAATACAGTATTAGTGTTTTGTCGAGTGCTGTAAAAAGTGTTGCCACATCCTTGTTGCTCATCTAGTATTTTGTCTCGTTTATTATTTGTACCAAATAATTAGGAAATATATGAAACATGGCAAAATAATTGATTTACATTTTTGTAAGGAAAAGAAGAATTTTGTAATTTTTTAACCGGTATCTATTCCGAAATAAACACGCAACATTTCCATACAATACGTAAAATAATAGTGAAATACGTAAAACAATGACAGCTGTCAGATAATTTCACGCCAAACTGACGGTCTCCGTGGTTGAGTGGAAACGATCCTCGGCTACGAATCCGGAGGTCGCGGGTTCGAATCCCGAAATTTTATTTGATTAAATTGTGTTATTTCATAATTTGTTAATTTAAAATAATATGTAGTATATTTTCGGCACGTTCCAGAGTGGTCGATACTGTCAGTATCGCCCTAGTGAAATACCAACATTCAGAATCGAAACGTTCCTTGAAATGGCTTTAGCTGTGTTTCGTGGATAGATTTGAATAGCTAGGTACTTCCACACCTTCCTCTCCCCATCTCTTTCCCCTCCTCAATATCTTCAACCTCACAACATACCCCAATTGGGGATGCCATAGTCTCACTGGTTCCAAACGGTTGTGTGGTATGACAAATAAAAGTAAATAAAACTTGACTAAAATACGTATCAAAATAGTGCAAGTCTTATTTTTCCATGCGGAATCCATATGGAAAGACGACCCGCATGGAATCTGTGCGAAAAAAGTGTGTCGTGTAAAGCGCGACCCACGAGGTGGATTATGTTGCTCTTTTAAAAAGCGTTTTTTTTTTAATTTATAAAAAACTATATTTTATGTTATGAAACAAGAAAATCTGACTTTGCCGTGATTATTTTAATTCCCCAACTAGCCTAGTATAATATTTTAATCTGCGCCATCGTGCCGAAAAGTAACAAGAAAAAACTGCCCCATATCCCCCGGCACTTAGCGATGGCACCGCCCCTAATGGGACACTTAACCCTATTTTTTGCCTCTTCCTACCCCTAGCTTCCCTCCCGGCGAGGGTAGCAGGGCCTGCTCCCGCTGGGTTGAAATGTCAGTTTAAAATGAAAAATTCCATCTAATACTGCGTATTACTTATTTTTGTGTTAAATTCGTACCGCACCGCTTAGTTCGTCCACAGCCCGTGGCACTGTAAATAAGTAAAAATTATGTTAAAAAAAAAATACTAAAAACTTCTTAAGCATTTTAAGGTCATTTTATAAATATTCTCCAGTCCTAAAAAATATACACATCACAAATAAATACAAACTCTTCTAGTGCCACTAATCTTCTAATAAATGTAATATCAATAGAAAGGGGGATAAAATAGGAACTGTAAAAATCACATCTCCTCTAAGCTTAAATTTTCTAATAAAACTGTGGTCATCTGAAGCCACTTGCCAGGTAAGTATGTGTTTCTATATCTGTTTGTACATAATTAGATAGATAATATGAAGTAATATTTGTACAGCGCCTTTGTGGTGATTATCCACAAAAACGTCGCTTTACAAATCATCCAATGCAAATCAAATTTAATAATATTATTAATAAATTCTGTATTTCAATTTTACTTTTTTATTATTGTGACAGTTGTTTCGGCGTTCAAAGTCATTTTCAAACTGTAGTTAGGCCACATTGAGACGATTTATTTGTATAATTCTATTTACCCTTACCTAATTAAATTTTTTATGTCGCCTAAAATGATTTATTACCCGTGAAATCGATTTACCGTGAAAATAATTGTGATAATAGAGTCTGTATTCTGTGTGTAATTATTATTTAATTTTAGTTTATTCATTATTCGTTTATTCATAATCGACCTGTCTGGGGCCTTGGAGTCAATAAGTCTTGATTTTCTATTATTTGTATAGCTTTATGTTATAAAAACCACAAAATCCCGAATTCAATATATTATCCTGTCAACCGAGTGAACAAAAAATGGCGTCTTTAATTCCTCTTTTCGCCGCCTGCAAATTTAGCCATGCCAAGCTTTACGCGTCGATAAAAATTAAAACCATAGATAAATCGCCTTGACAAAAAGGTGATTGATTGAATGACAATCAATTCAACCATCGGATGCATGAGTGTGAGATAGTAAAAAATGAAAGTGCCATAAGCAAGACTGTCGCTGGAGAGTGGTATAGACAAAAAAGACGCATCAGCTTCACTGCAGTTTCCCGCGAAAACTTTCTTTTGGCGGGAAGCGAACGTTTCCCTTTCTTCTAGAATCTGATGTCTATGGTTTTGCTTTGGCGGGTAGAAACTGCAACGAGGCCATGTTTAAAAGTAGGCATCATAGATAATAGAAACAAGCCAGATGCACCATGAACCATTATTTGTATAAAACCGCCTGCACCCTCCCCGCTTTGATAGTCCTCGCATTTTAATCGTAGCTAGATGACAGTTCACGTCACTCTATCTCTCTTTATCTATAAACAGGACTTTTTGTTTTTGTTTTCTTACTGTTATTTTTGTTTTTGTTTTTCATTGCTGATAAATAAATAAAAAATTAAAAGAATTCGTCAAGGAAATTGACTGCTACCTTTTTATCATGACTACAAGATTCTACCAGAATGTATTTGTAATCTTTTAGATAGTGTCTCGGATATACCTATCCTTGACTTTTTGTCCTCGAGTCTGAGAATTAATATCAAATTTTTGGAATAACTTATAATAAGCTTATAAAAGTCATTGTAATATATTTTTAATCATTTTAGATAATATTAACAACTCTCGAAATGAAAGACGATACTGAAAAGATACAGAAAAGAAAAAGATAACGGTATCAACTGGGTTGGAGCCTCAAAAATATATGGGAATTAATTGAAGACGATATTTCAGTTCTTAGAAATCGATGTGTGATATTACATATCGAGAAAATTGTCGTAATGGATTGGGGTGGCTCAGTGGATTACAGCACAAGGTCCCGGATAGACCACGAGGTCCTGGGTTCGAGTCCCAGCTGCAACCGTTATATTTTTCTTTCCTGTGTCTTTTCGGTTTCACGTTTCATTTTAAGAACCCACAGTAAAGTTAGCCTCTCAGATGCTGGGCGTACTGTACAGAGCTCGCAGATACTTTAACAGTACACAACTGCTGACCCTGTACAAATCGCAAATGCGCCCACTGTAGAATTTGGCAACCACCTCTGGTCGGGGAGCCCCAAAATATCTGAAAAAAACCCTTGACTCTGTGCAGAAACGGGTGGTCCGTTTGATAGATTTGCTTATCTTAACAAACGGACTGCAATCATTGGAGCACAAACGTCAGGTGGGAATGCTGTCCTTGTCCTACAATTATTTTAATGGAAGATGCTCTGAGGAGCTAGCGTTATTGATCTCTTCGGCACCGGTGCGTAGTCGGGAAATACGCCAAACGCGCGCCCAACATTTGCACACGGTTGACATTTGTCACATGAGAAAGGGTCGCTTCTACTTCTAGCTCGGCTGTGAAATGATCTGCCATCCTCTGTGTTTCCTCCATCCTACAACATGGGTCTCTTCAAGGCCCAAGTTCATTTCTTCCCATCCTCAAAAACACCCAACCACACAGCATCCCCAAAGATGATATAGGCCTCGAGGGAAATTATTTCCCTCAGGGCCTCCTCTGTGGAGTTACTGTAAAAAAAAAGAGTTTTTAACATTATTTTTAACGATTAAAAACGTAATATCTTTCACTGAAGATCCTTATAGAACGAACTAATAGATTGCACTTGCTATTAAATTGATATCGACATGCAGCAAGGTATGATGCTACGTTGGCGTGCAGTAATAATTGGTAAAAGAAAATGTATGTTTTCGCTGGCTATCGTAGAGGAACGATTTGTTCTCTTTCAGCTATCTTGTGTGTAGACGTACACCTACAGGCTCTATTACTATATTATTATCATTACCATTATCCACTTTTGCCTCAATTACAGTCCAGACTACCTGCTAATCTCACATGCAGCCTGAGAAGTGAGCGCTCTGTGAGGAATATCATTCAGAAACTTGTATAGAAATTATACTGAAAAAACCACAATACTGATCGCCTATTTGAAGAATTCAATGTTCCTGCATTTGTTTAATATGGACTTATTTGTGAAAAATTCAATTATATTATATGAGTGACACGTTACTCAATCTTATCAATATTACTCAATAATATTATCTTTTTTTTAGTACTCAATTTTAAACGCATTTTTTTGCCCATAGCACCGACCAGTACCTATCAAACACATGTTCATAATTGTTTACACTATAATACTTGTTTTTCTTATCTCTTCTCTCTTTGAACTCAATTATTATTCTATATTAATTATTATACTATGCTCAAATTATCTGGTATACACGATTGTTTTTTTTCTGTACTATTCTTCACATTTCTTTATACTCAATTATTGACCGGTCGGTGGCTGAGGTGGCATCGCGTTTGGGTCTCACCCAGGCGTCGTGAGTTCAATTCCTCGGCTGGCCTCCATTACGACACAAGCAACATCTCTCGCTTTCTGTGATGGTAGTAGGAGATTTTCAAATATTGTCAGGTTATTCGAAACCAGGGAATATTTATCTTTCTTTTTAAAAAATAAATAAATATTACACTTTTTTTTAGATATATTATATTACCATACTATGTCAATACTAGCTTTTTCCCTTCTATTTTTTATAATGGCACTTAATATGAACTAAACTTGTCAATTTGACTGTCCAAAAACGGGATTTGTTCCTAGTTGGGCAGTTAAAGCTTTCTTAGATTTTATTGTTAAATAATGTGTGTTTAAAATAAATAAATATTATTATTATTATTAATAAATTAAAGAAAAATATAAATATTCGTTCACAACGAAAAATCGTACTAGACTTAAGTATGCCTTAAGTTACCATGCCAAAAACTAAACACTCCTTTTGAACAACACCAATATTCACCAAAGAAAGTGTTTATTTTTTTATAATAATGATTTTCCGGAAGAAATCAGAAGCATGACTGACAGAATACAAATTTTGAACGCTGTCAAGAAATATTTCAACTGACATAAGATACAAAATAATGACAGACATATATGAATATTTCGGTGTTGTAGTGGGAGGCGACCAAAGGGGAATTAGTGGTTTTTCGGGAGACACAGAGCGATCAACTGGAAAAATTTCTACAATTGGAATGTAAGATAAATTTAGTCCCAAATGTTTTCAACCGTCTGGAGCCGGTGAGACTATGGCATCCCCAATTGGGGAATGTTGTGATGCTGAAGGTAGTAGGGAGGGGAAGGAGAAGGGGAAGAGAAAGGTGGGGAATACCTGGCAATTCAGATCTGGTCACCAAACACGACTAAAGCCATTTCAAGCAACTTTTCAATTCTGAATGGTGGTCTTTCACCAGGGTGATACTGAGACTATCTTTCACTCTGGAACGTGCCCAAGTAGACTGTATATTATTTTCTACTGAAACAACACAAATTGATTAATTAAAATTTACTTGCGCACGCCGGGATTTGAACCCGTGTCCTTCGGATTCGAAGTCTAAAGCCTTACCCCTCGACCACGGAGGCAGTTATTACCTGGATATCTTGAATAACTATTTGAATTCCGTTTCCCCAAGTTTAAATATGTCAGAATTGAGCAAAAAGCAGCCTCCAAGGTGACATCCGCGACAAATTATTGTTTTTTTTATTTGTACATTTAAGTTTACAAAAATAACTAATTATTGTAACTTATATACTATTGGGTACTTTACATATAGCTTTTTATAGATTTTTCTCGCTTAACTGAATGTGGTTTTTACAATCTATTTTAAACTTATTCATCAGTGTAATTTTGATTGGGACCAGCAGAGGATTACAACATTTCATCCCTCTATAAAATAAACTGTTTTGCTATTGACTTTGTTCTTTTTCGGTAGTCTAATTTCCTTACATGTTCTTGTATTATGCCTCTGAATGTCCATGTCGTAAATAATATTGTCAGAAAAATATGATGGAAACAAGTTGTTTCTTTTTTTGTGTATTAAAATGATTGCGTTCAATGTCATCATTTGTTTCACTGTTATCCAATTTAATCCCTCTAACATTCTAGCTACTGAATATCTATTTGACCTTAGTTTTATTCGTATTGACCTATTTTGGAGAATTTGTAATTTATAAATGAATTATAAATTGCTTTGTAATCACCGCTTTATTAATATATACATGTCAACTTGTTTCGAAAGCGATGTTTTCCTCATCAGGAATATACAGAATACTAAAAAAATAATAATGTCAGGTATAGACAAACGATCAACATATGACACAATAATGTAAGAATGGCCAAATTATAAACACAAACAAAAATTGATTAAAGCAAATAAGTAATTAATCAAATATATTAATAAAAAATATAATAAAACATTGAATTACAAATTATTTTTATTATTAATATGAAAATAAATTAGAGATAGCTATTTAAAAAAAAAAAGATTATTAATTATATTTAGGTTTATGTTTATCATTTGTCTTGACATTATTATTTTTTAGTATTCTGTATATTCCTGATGAGGAAAGCATCGCTTTAGAAACATGTTGATATGTATATATTAATAAAGAGGCGATTACGAAGTAATTTTCAGTTAATTTATTAATAATGACGCCACAAAGTGAATACTGAAGAAATTTGTAATTTGTTTTGTTCTCTGTCTTTATGCTAGAGTATTGCCACGATATTTTTTTGCGCCGGAGCAAACGGACTCGGTTTACTAATGCAATTCTGCTCGCCACTGCAATGACAACTGCAAGTGCATAAATAATCCAGCTGCAATTTCGGCCGGGCCGGTAATAAATAATAAAATTACAACGCGGCCGGCAATCAAGCCGTCTGGACGGCCAATTTCCTACTCGAAATTCGTTAATTTAGATCGCCCTCGAATACACTAGTGCTCGCTGCTCGTTGACGGCTACGTAAGGGTTGAGCTTTCAATTGGTGCACGGATCCTCAAATTGTTGATCTTAGTATTCAACACTTACGGCCGTTCTTCCCAATCCTCCTACTGAGCAACTGTTGAGTCAAATTTTGCCTCAACACCGTTCAAATGCACAAATACACTATTCCCAACGAAATTCTCGATCAAATTTACAATCAATTTAGGATATCGATTTTTGTGGATTAAGTTCCCCTCAAAAGAGGACTAGTTATAAAAAGTGTGAAATATCAAACGTTCGCGATTCAAATATTGAATGGCAAAGATTTGTTTCGTTTTCGAATGTCAGAACATGTTTTTTGTATGCTTTAAATAAAACTGAAGAGAACCTAACTTATTTTACTTATTATAAGCTAAGTTTTGTTATTTTTTCACGAAAGAAACGTCAAATGTCGAATTTGCATCGTTGACAGTGGGCGGGCACTATTTTATAGTCTATGAAAGTAGGCGGGCACCTCCATCGACAATTTAGGATAAAAAATGCTTGGTATCAGGCAAACAGAGTGAATGCTCAACAAAACACTTAGCTGATCGATGCCTATGATTGATCATTTGAAAAGTTGGGAAGAACGACAGTAAGTCTCTGCTGCTGTCTGCCCTTTTAGTAGACGGTGAAAACCAGATCAATATGGCAAGATACTTAAGAATTTCTTCTGAACGGATTCAATTCTATTTATATTAAAATGGTTGTGTAATATGGAGACCAAAAAAATTAATCCGTGTTCCAGGACGCTACGAACCATTGAATTGTATATATGAAAACATCTACATTGCATTCCTTCCTACGTCCTTTTACTCACTAGGTCAAACATGCTATGATTGAGTGTAGGACCGGCTTTAGGAGCATTCGATTGTTTGTTTATCTACACCGAGCATTACCTCATATGAAGTGATGCTTTAACACATTAACACATAACACATAACAACAACAGGCAGCGCCGTGTTAATGTGTCGGTGGACTTGATAATATGTGTGCGGGTATTCGCTGCAAGTTTATAGGAAAAGGGGTCACGGATCTCAACATATTATACGAATCGTTAATATGCGCGTTCATATTCGTCGTCTATGTCACATATTATTCTCTCCGCCAGTTTATTGGAAGCGTAATCTCCTGCGGTAACGTAGGCTCCTGGTACTTGATGTGAATTTATTACGCTCGTATTAAGTTCTGAGACGGATGGAGAAGTCCTTAAGAGGAACGGCTCTGCGACCTGTTTCATACAAAACTTAATTTTAGATTTGAGTTCAAAATACTTATCTAAACCCCTTATGATCTTTTTTTTTGTAAAAAAGTATATTAAATATCTAGTACGGATTAGAAGTAATTTATTTATTTTTGTTTTACATTATGAAATATTGGCCATTAAAGGAATTGATTTTTCGTCATTTTAGAGGCACCTTTAACAATTATATGGGGGCTAACGGTGTTGTAATTTTTTTACCCTAACTGCTTTGAAAATATAACGAAATAAAAAAAAAAATTAAAATTAAAATAATCAATACGTTGGACTTTAAATTCAATTAAAAACGACTAATTTACGTTGGAGCACAAATTTTCCGTATATAATTTAAAATATCCCGAAAATTATATATTTTTTAAATGTTTTATTTTTATATTTTTATTTACGTAATCATATTCACATAGCCACATATGATAATAATGAAAAAAAAAACATTAAACCCGCAAATAATTTTCTAATTTACATCTAAAATTATGAAAAATTGTTTTTTTCATGCCCATAAAATTAAAACAAAAATAAATAAAATACTTCTCATACGTACTAGATATGTACTAAACCTTTAATTAAAAAAATAGATCATTCCGTTTGGATGGGTATTTTGGCCTCAAATCCAAAATTAAGTTATATGGTATACGAAACAGTCAGCGCAGCCGTTCCTCTTAAGCGGTGCTGCAACCACAAAATGAAGAGGAATAATTTGCATGTCTCGGCAAGATATCGTAAGTATTATAAGAAACGAAGAAGGGTTCCCATTAAGGGAGAGAGGGACCTAAGCGTGAGTTGCCTCTGAGTAAGATTGTCCCCCACGCAGAGATCAGTCAAGTATGTTGGTGCCTTACACACCATAAGACAAATTTTAAACTGGACTCTTTCCGTGACTCGAAGCCAGTGTACTGTGGAGGCAATCACGCAGAAGAGGAGTGATGTGACAGTATTTGGTGGCACCGCATACTAGACGAGCTGCTGTGTTGAACACTCCTTGCAGTCTGTTCAAATGTACATTAGGCAGACCAGGATACAAACTATTGCACTAGACCAATCTGGAGACTACAAAAGCATTTACCAGAGTCTCAGTAGAATCTGTTGAGAGACATCTTTTGGATTTTAATTGTCTTAGAAAAAATATACTAGACTTAGCGTATTGCTGGGTTGAGTATTCATTGAGAAAAATATTTTGGTTTAAGTAAACACCTAGAAAATGAACTGATTAAATAAATGAGATAATCTTGTTTTCGTGACATAAAACATTACGGTAAAAATTTGGTGCCGACATTAAATTGTGCAGGTTGCTTTCTGCTCAACGCTGGTATATTTGAACTTGGGGAAACGGAGTTTCGATAGTTATTCATCATATAATTGGTCGAAAAATACTCAACGAAAATACCTAAATTACTAAGATATACCAAATACTCAATCATTTTTAATATTTTTTATTAGTTACCTTTGAATCTTGGTGCTTAAAGACGTAATATGTAACAAAAGTGACATCAGATTGGAGTGTAATGTGAATGCAACTGTGGGACGTACCATGCTGTCCGATGCGAATCTACCTCAAAGAGTGCTTCGTGCACTTTTAAAACAGACTTTACGTTTTAAATTAGACGGTGACCCAGATGTGGGAGATGCAGTTGGCCAGCGGTGCAAGTGACGTTGGTGTTGCGTTATGTCTTGTGTTATTAGTTTCTGGAAATATTTGTGTACCTTTTGTTTTGATCCAGACCGAAACATTTTGTTTGATTTTATGTATTGGTGTATTCTATGCGGATATTAATTTATTTGTTTACGGACTATTGGGAAGATAATGTCAAAGCCTGGTTTTGATGGAGTCTATGATCTTAGTCATATTAATAAAAAAAATATTGCTAAGAGTATATATACTCTTAGTGTCAACATTCTGGACAATGGACAATGGCATCCATAATATGAGTAGAGTTCACGGGAATTTTAATTAAATTTTACAGCGGGTATTTGTTTCCGCATAAGTTCGAAACTACACGAATCCAGTGGGATTATGGAATTTCCATTTGGGGTGTGTTGTGTGGCCGAAGGAAGTGAGAAGGGTAGGGAGATACAGTACAGGAGGGTTGGCTTTGAAGTAGCTGGCTATTCTGATCTGATGCTGTTTCAAGAAACGTTTCTATTCTGAATGGTGATCTTTCACCAAGGCGATACTGAGATACTTACACACTTTTCACAACATGTTATGCTTTGTGAGGAGGCCTGTACTGTAATTTTTTGGTGTATATTGTATTGCCATAGCGTCATAACTCCTTTTCCAATTTTTTACACATTTTGTCGTCATCCTTTGTTTTGGTGCGCGTTACATTGTTTCACACAGCGGTAGTAGACATGTTATTTTGTACTAATATATTTGTTTCATTTGTTTGCAGGTATGTTTTCTATGAAGTTTGCTACATTTTTTCATCCAATCTTATTGATTTTCTTTTGGGGGTGAGTTTTTTCTAATTTATTTTATTTGTACATAGCTTTATACAAGTCAATTTTTTCAATCAAAGCTTTTGGAGGCAATTCAGCATTACACGATCTTTGATATATTTAAACATACATCGTAACATTCTTTAAAATATAATATCCATTAAGTCCGTATTATAATATTTATTATTTGTATAATTCTATAACTCTTCGCTTAGATTCTGTGACGGTTCCTAATTGTAACACACTGCGTCCAGGTATCACCAGCTAGCACCCTCGCGGTCTTGCTCGCCGTTGCAGACCCGGCCCTCTTTACATGCGCCTCCCGGTGCCGCTTCGTTCAACACCCCTCTTTAGTATCACATAAACGCGTCCTTCTGAGATTTGATATTTAAGATAGAAAAGTGAATTATATTCAATAAACTAACCATTCATATTACAATTTTTTACCGGGTAATTCAATCAGTAATACCCATACACAGAAGCGTGCATTCCATAAAGTCAAATGAACACTGCCTACCTTACTCATATAAAAAAATAAATAATTTTTTAAATTATAAAAATATTGCCAGAAATTAATCTATACTTTCAAAAATACGCGCGAAGTTCCAGCTACTAATCGCAGCAACGCGCCCTTTTATAACGTATCAAAAGCAGGCACTAAGTATCCAAAATTTCATATTCAAAAGTATACGGTATTCTACACAAAAAAATTACATGTATGCGCAATGCGCATTCAAGAGAAGACTTGTTTGTGTTGGTGTCGTAAAAGGCCATGCCTATCGATACAAATTACAAATGTAGTAACCAGTGCCATCTGTTGGTAGCTTTATTGATTAGCACAACTTTACTTAAGAAATAATATTAATGCTTTCTTTCGTGCGGTCGAAAAAATGTTGAAATTTTATATATATATATATTTAGTAATTGGCTTGTGATATGCCAAAATGAAGCTATTATTTGGTTATTTGATGTGGCAGGTAATCTTAACCAACATCGGCTAAAGACTGCAGCTTAGCCATTCGTAACGAAAACTTACCACGTCCATGGTAAGTCTTTAAATATCAAATAATTTCTTCGATAGATATCTAATTATTTTGTGGCATCATTAATTAGAAGTTAATTTATTAATTGTTTTAGTGTTTAATTCGTAGAACTCCATTTTTTTTTTTAAATTTAATGTAAATCAAATTTAATAATGTTATTATTAAGTTCTGCAAGTATTTTTAGTTTTTATTATTGTGACAGCTGTTTCGGCGTTTAAGGCCATTTTCAAACTGTGGTTAATCCACATTGTGACGAATTATTTAAATGATTTTATTTACTCCCACTCCTTTTCAATTTGGACGGGTAATGATTTATTATCGGTGAAACCGATTTAGTTAGAAAACAATTAAAATTCTGAATTCTGTGAGGTTTTCACATCTATAATGTGTTTGCTCGTATTTAACTGACAATATTTTCTTAATTGATTTATTTAAATGTGTTGTATTGTTTTGATAATGTGAACATACTGAGAAGCGGCGAATATATAATTTTCCTTACTTTATTAATTAATGTTTTATTAGGATCATTTGTTCGTTTGCTAATCTCTAATTGTTCTAGTAAATTTAATCTTAGGCCCTTTCTAGTTTTTTATCTTAATACATCAATATCTACATGTTTCAGAAGGAAAGCTTCCCTCGTCAGGATAAATAGTATACTAAAAAAAATAATATACCTGTCAATAATTATATCAAATATGTCACCGTTTTTCCTACTGCCTACAATGATTAAAAACTCTGCACGCCACTGTCCAAATTCTAAGACTGCGATAACGAAAATTAGCAGTATTTAGGTACCTGTTAATGATTCTTTTTTTCTATTTTACGCTACTTGAAAAAAAAGGACTTGCATCATTATAATCCTGAGCCATCACATGACTAAATAAGCATTTCAAATGTCGGATATGTTATTGCCTGAGGGTAAGAATATTATGTTCACACACTTATTATTAGCTATATGCTGCATTCAAACATCACATATTTTGTACCTACGTAATATCAACCGTGACATATTATTATGACCAAAATCTTTATAACTTTGTTCCACTTGCTTATTTGGGAACGAACCGGTTTCACCCTATTAAAGACTAAATACTAATGGCGTGCATTGTTCGTATCCAAAGATAGGCTGTGTGTAGTTTTTCATGTTTGGGTACTAGTGGGTACAATATTTACTATATGGATAAGAATTACAGTGTTACGGGTATGTTTCACAATTTTAGTGCAATCAGTATGCGGATGCATGGCCTTAAGTTATGTATCCCGTTAAAAAAATGAAATGAAGAAGTCAAATGTATTTGTCAAAGGTAGGTTCCAATCAAAAAGTATAAAATCGGGATGCCGTGTGGAGGGTCTTTTAGAGGATAGGAAGGAGTGAACCTGGGTCTGTTGTTGGAGGGAGGAAACACATAGGCCTGTAGATAATTCCAGAGCCGAGCTGTTGAACACAAGAACGAGTCAGAGAAGCGACAGATTTTCATATGGCAAATTTCAACTGTGTACAAATGTTGGGCGCGCGTTTGGCGTATTTCCCGACTGTGCACCGGTGCCGAAGGGATCAATGACGCTAGTTCCTCGGAGCATCTTTCAATAATACGGGTAGAACAAGGACAGCATTCCCACCTGATGTCTGCGCTCCAAAGATTGCAATCCGATTGTTAAGATAGGCGAACCTATTAAAATTTGTTGATGTTTTTTTATATGAATATCCCACAAGAGTCCCACCTGCTCCCAATCGTCTGGAGCCAGTGAGACTATGGCATCCCTAATCGGGGAATGTTGCGTGGCTGAAGGTATAGGGAAAGGAAGGAGAAGGGGGGAAGGAAGTTGGGTAAATACCTGGCTATTCAGATCTGGTCACCAAACACGGCCAAAAACCATTTCAAGCAACGTTTCAATTCTGAATGGTGGTCATTCACCAGGGCGATACTGAGAGTATCTTCCACTCTGGAACGTGTGCAAATATTCTACATATTATTTTTAAATTAATTACATAAAATTTACTTGCGCACGCTGGGATTTGAACCCGCGACCTTCAGATTCATAGTCGACAGTCTCACCCCTCGACCATGGAGCCGTCACGATGTTGAATGATTGTGACATAAAAAAGATTCACAAAATTATAGAGTAAAATGATTATCAACACAAATTACGTTTTTTTTTTGTCTATTATCTTTTAATAGTTCGCTTTTCTTAGGGTAGGCACAGCTGTTCAGCCTGTATGGACTGCACGCCACTGCTAAATACGCTTAAAGAAATTTGTTGGGACTCGGTCTCTTTTCTGAATTATGTATGTATTTTCTCCAGGACAATAAATGCCAAGAGTACGCAAACTGGAAGTATTAATCACGAACGTTTATTAATCGTGAATGAGATTTATCTCAGCTTTATTGCAATCGATATTATCGATGTAATAATTTCATTGTATCGGCGGTGGCAAAAAACGGTAGTCCATTAATTACCACACGCCGTCAAAACATGGGGTGAGTTTTTTGCGACACCCGACCCGCGCACATGTCATCGGCATGCCTATCCGTGTAATTTGTGACACCCAGTATCTCGTTTCAGTAGTTTGTGGGAAGATGCCACTAGAATACGACCCGAAACTTACGGTGTATTTTTTAAATACTGGATTCTACTAACCTTACACAATTAATTCACAGAGTTACTAAAGAATTTTGTCTTTCGAAATATCCATATATAGATTCAGGAAACAAACACAATGTAATCCGTCTTCTAGAAGGTAAATAAACCAACCCGAAAGTAGTTTTCAATATTATTTTAAAGTCAACAAGAAAATAAATTTAAAGTAATAAATGTACAATATTAGATAGCCATGGGACTCAGTCACATAGATGCTATATACTCGTATACCATAGATTTAGTTTTAATTGTGCCAGTCTGAAGATGCCCGAAGGAGTGTAAGGAGAACATATGACTCGAATGTGAATCAAAGAAGAAGCCGGGGACGCCCGAGGAAGACATGGCACGATCAAGTGAATCAAATACTTGAGTGTATGCCAAGACCGAGTTGTTTGGCGGTCCGTGCTCTCTGCCTGCCCCTGCGGAGAACCGGCGTGATTGTTAGTTAGTTAGTTTTTTCGATACCCATCTCCAAAAATGACAAAGTCATGAGCTTTCGAAGTAACCTTGGGACGTACACAAGTGAAAAACGAATGTTTTCTGTATCATCATCTCCCTTCTGAGTTTAGTTTTCGACAAGACATTTTTAAACGAATGCACGTGTGACGATAGTGGATTTACCAAGTGGGGTGCATTTTTGTGCATTTTTTTACCCGGAGGGAACGTGTTTAACCTTTGCACTTGTCAACCATAAATCACTGCGGAATTAAGGGTCTCCCGAGATTTAAATTTTAAAAAAATTAAATAAAAAATAATGACAAACATTCCACACTTGAGAATAACTTGACAATATTTGAAAATCTCCTACTACCATCAAACTTAGCGGAAAATCTTGCTTGTGTCTTGGTGGAGGACTTAGCCAGCTGAGGAATTGAAATCACGACGCCTGGGTGGAAACCCGACGCGCTACCAACTCAACCAGTATTGTTAACTAACTAACCGTCACGCCGTTTCTCGGCAGGGGTTGGCAGAGAGGACGGACCACCAAACAATTCTGTCTTCGCACACACTCCTTGCTTCATTCACATATCGTTTCATATATACTCTTCTGTTATTTAAATTTTTGCCATGGCCCTGCTCAATTATTTCGTTAATTTAATAGTTCCATGGCCTAAGGGGGCGTCCCCGACCTCTTCTTCCGTTCACATTCGCGTCATATTTTCTGTGCCCAAAACATCTATGCGTTCCTTTCTCAATCTTACTCATTCTTTGCGATTCCCCATATTTTTCACACGGTCATACATAGTTTTACTACACGTACGCGTCAGAGATCTCATTTCTACGGCATTCATTCTACTTTAATTCTTCCTCTGCTAGTTCAGGGTGCAGGTTCGAGTCCTGTCGGCGACATTTATCTTTTCTCGGGAGGTTTTTTCAATTTGGATGAGTGTTTCAGGCTAATAATTATTGTTTATAAAAATCATTGTCTTTTTTATTCGAATTTAGGACTGGAGACTTAGACATTAAAAATGACAAATATTTATAGTTGTTTACAATGTCTCGGACTATGAAAAGTTTAAATTTTTTTCTATACATTACTATAGGTAAATACTAACCGGCTAGCTTCGCTGTGTAAATTTTGGTGTGCAATTGTAGCATTGTTATAGATAATAGAAACAAAGGCTGATATAGCATAGAATCGTGTCAACTGTAGCCGAGCTAAGACCAAACTGCACGGACTATCAAAGCGGCTATGCAATGAGAGTTATGTGTTTACACCTGTGCGATTTGCAGTAGTATGGGTGAACGATGTTGGCGACACTTGGGGTGCGCGCGGTTCCATCCATATCCCTTGTTTCCAATATCTATGGTTCTAGCAAATTTGCCGTAGGCTAGTTATAGATATTATATCCGTGACTTGAGTTCGATAGGGGTTGTGGTCTAGAAAGCTTTAAGCTTCGAGGGTTGGAGTTTTTCGGCGTGTCTTGTCATAACACGAGGTGAATTACAACCCTTCACAGATGTGGGGATGATTTTTAATTGTGTGTAAGAATGCTAGGAATTCATCACGGATATTTAGTCAACGTGTTTTGAAGGTGGATTGCATAAATACAGCTGTTATTATTCTTATCTGACGAATTAATACCTCATTTCTATAATATTCACGCACATACTAGTAGAATATTGAATTACTTAACTATTATTAATGTAATACGTACTTAATATACAGAGTTATTCAAAATGGTGGACTCGATTTGCTCAAATTGGTGATACCATCGACAAATGTTCTTTCCGGTTGGAAGTTCAATGTTAAAATAGAAACGAGAACGCTGCACTACAATTACTGAATTACTTTTACAGAACTCACGAACGTAAACTCACACCTGACTCGAAATGGCTGCTTGGCGGCGCGAGCACTCTAGCGGTCGTTTACGCAACTATGAGCGATCCGAAACTTTCGGATCTCTTCTTTCAATTGCTATGCAGATCATCAATATATTATGACGTATACCTCAGGAAATATAGCGGTACGAAATTGAGTACATCATTTTGAATAACCCTATACATAGAGCCGATTTGTTATGCTGATATTAATAAGAATAACATATAGTGCTTCTTTCGTATCGATTTGAAGGTTATGTTTGTCAGAATGTGTGTTAT
Source organism: Halesus radiatus (assembly GCA_022606495.2). Lineage (NCBI taxonomy): Eukaryota > Metazoa > Arthropoda > Insecta > Trichoptera > Limnephilidae > Halesus > Halesus radiatus. The sequence goes on from JAHDVE020004223.1 coordinate 159,132, forward strand.
GTCAGAGTGTAGTGGTATTTTGAGAGGCTTAGGCAAAGGTAGGAGATGAAGAGAAGAAGGTTTGGAAGTACCTGACTGTGCAGGAAGCAGAAAAATAAAACAAAAACGAATGTTTTAAGACATTTACACTATTAGGTAGCAGGTAAATACTTGATGATAAGAAGAAAACTAAGGCTGCATGCGAAAAATGCTAAAGTGGTGTTTCACAATGTATGTAGGCAGAATAGATTATTTTGTAAAACGTAAACAAAACAGGTACTGTAAAGCTATTGTGAAATATAATAATTGACCGAATATCCCAAGAGCAAAAATCTGTTAGCACGAAGCTGCCCAAATTATTATGTTTTGTCCGAAGATTTTTATACACTATTTGTCACTTAATTTCATTACTGCGCTACCGGTTTCGACAATCCGTGTCATTCACTAGCGTTCTTAAAACTAACTTAAATTTTTTAAAAGTACGTAAATAATTAGACATTATTAGTTGAGGGTAGTTTTATTGTTATTTTGACTCCTCCCAGGTCCCTCCTCCAAATCACCACTCCCACTACCCCCCCTTAATAATGTCTAATTTTTTTCTATACTTGTTCAATTTAAGTAGTAAAATTAATTATTTTAAATGATAAACTAATGTTTTTATAAGACAAGATTTTTTAAGCATAGCACAAATATGGTAACAAATTATTATAAGCAATAATTATTAACCTGAAAAATCATACAAATTGAATAATCTTCCGAGAAAAAATACATGCTGCCGACGGGACACGAACCCGCGACGGGACACGAACCCGCGACCAACAAAAGGTCGCGGGTTCGTGTCCCGTCGGCAGCATGTACTTTTTCTCGGAAGATTATTCAATTTGTATGATTTTTCAGGTTAATAATTATTGCTTATAATAATAAAATTAAAGTAACAAATGTACATAGTGGATAAAACTCTTCAAACAAAATGTCTAAAAATTGTTACATAGTTAATGCTCAAGAAATACAATAAATTATTATAATCTAGAAAATCGTTATATTATATTATATTTATCTTTTCGTATGTATAGGAAAAAATAAATGATCAGTTCCTATTTTTTTGCATAAATCGAGGCAGGTGGCCGCGTTACGAGGCGATTTCATCCTTATTGCAAATAGCGTAAGGAGTGCGTCATTTCTATCGATATCAAAGGACATTCCAGAGTGATAGATACTCTTAGTAACGTCCTGGTGAAAGACCACCGAGAGAATTTCGATGCCTTGCTGGAAATGGCTTTAGCCGTGTTTGGTAACCAGATCTGAGAGGCTAGATACGAATTATTACTAAATCCCAACCATCGCCGTCCCTTCCCCTCGCCCTTCATCCTTATAAGATACGCCAATTTATTTTTTAGTGTTTTATTAATTATCATTAAATGTTGACGTTTTAATAAGATAATAAATATGTAAGTTATATATATTATAGAATATTTCCTTAGTCCTCCTCACAAGAAGATTCTATGCTTCTTTATCTGCCTGTACATAAAATTAATATCATGTATATTTTAACGCGGCATCACGTCCATTGGTCAAAAGATTTTTAAGTATATATAGCTTGGTATTACAGTTCGATGATCTGGTGAAAGCAATTTGTTGTAATAATAGATTGTTTTTAGAGGATACGAAGGAGTAAACTTGGGTCTTGAAGAGACCCATGTTGTAGGACGGAGGAAACACAGAGGCCGACAGATCATTCCACAGCTTAGCTGTTGAACACAAGAACGAGTCGTATAAGCAACCCGTTTTCATGTGACAAATGTCAACCATGAACAAATGTTGAGCGAGCGTTCGGCGTGTTTCCCGGCTGAGCACCGGTGCCAAAGGGATCAATGACGCTATCTTTCATTGGAATACCGGTAGAACAAGGACAGCATTCCCACCTGACGTCTGTGCTCCAAAGATTGCAATCCGTTTGTTAAGATAGGCGAATCTATCGAACGAACCGCTCGTTTCTGCATAGAATCAAGGGTTTTTTTTCAGACAATTTGAGGCTCCAGACCAGATGTGGCATTTTAATTTTTTTATTTTTAATATGAATACCGGCAAGACTCTCAACTGCTCCCAACCGTCTGGAGCCAGTGAGACTATGGGATCCCCAATTGGGGAATGTTGCGAGGCTGAAGGTATTGGGGAGTGGAAGGAGAAGGGGAAGAGGAAGGTGGGGAAATATCTGGCTATTCACATCTAGTCACCAAACACGGCTAAAAGCCATTTCAAGCAACTTTTCAATTTTGAATGGTGGTTTTTCGCCAGGGCGATACTGAGAGTACCTGCCACTCTGGATTATTTATTACATATGTGCTGTTTTTTTTTCTGTAGCTCTTGTTTATCTCATTTCGTGCATTTTGTGTGATTGGACAATGGCCCGTTAATATAAAAATAAATCTAAAGCTCATTGAGCTCATGATACCCATACTCAATAATAGATTGACAGACCGCAAAATAAATCATTTTCAAGTGTTGTAAGTCAAGAAATTTTCGTATGGTTCTGAAAAAGTGTACTAAAAAATTGCTTTGACATTAATGTAATTTGTGTCGGGAGCAGTTGAGACTCCCGTGCAGTGTCTATTCACAACTTCTCTTTCCGCTTCCCTCGCACCGGGCTGCGCATGCGCCGCTCTCGGGCCAGTGCTAGCGGAATAGCTTAGAGCCATAGGGGATAGAGGTACACGGCGTAGAGTAGAGACATAGATAATCTTGACTATGACATATTGTGTGCAATAATAGATAGTAACGTAATAGTAATAGTGCGGCGCGCGCAGTCGGCCAAGGTTGCCTGGTCGCCTAGTAATAATAAACACGAGCGCGCATGCGCAAATCTGACACACCGAAAACCCGTTTTTCACTGCTAGTCTGTATTTAAACAATTGTCTATCTTTATACCGCCGTTTTAGAGATACATTAAGGCGATCCCCCGGCTAAAATTTCAACGAAATCACGCGCTCCTTATGGAGGTGGAGACAAGGTTGAGATTCCCGCTTAACATCGACCGCATTTTTCGATTTACACAAAAAACCATCACCAAAATGAGTGTTTTATTCTATTCTGTAAAGCTCAGAGATAATTATTAAAATGTTTTACGGTCGTATTCTAAAAAACTTAATTTACCACAATGAACAATATGACAATATCGGAAAAGGGGTTCGTAGGTAGGAGAGTTTGCGCTTTAAACATTTTTTAAATGTGTGATACTTTATTTTTTTCTAGGCTTATAAAAAGATATAACAAAAAAATTTAAACCCTGTTAAACGAACGGCCAAGGTGTGTTCTACTTGCAGTATTTAATTAAATCATCTACGATATTTCTAGACCATCAAATTCTCAAACCGAAAACACGTGATTTTGCATTACTTGCCCATTGCATCGCCTTAAGGGCGTCTGTTTTGTTTATTTGAATACAGCACGTAAGTTGGGACTTATTTATCTATATTCTTCTATTATTATATTCATAATTTAATAGACAATCCCATACCTCCTGGAATGCCATAAGTTGTTTGTACCAAACAACTACAGTCACGGGCGGCACCACGATCTGATATGCGCACCACATGGTAGAACATACGTGTTGGCTCAGCACCGCATGACAAGGGGTGTGGTGTTGCTAAATAACATCTCTCTTGATATTTTCAACACAAACCTTGAAGGTTTCAAGAGACATGCCAAAAATGTGTATTAATTCTATTCATTCCGTATAATTTCATACACATTATTGTTTTGTTGATGTGTTTAGTAAATAAACGCAGTCTGTTGTACACAATTTAAAAAAAAAAGTGTTTGTGTTGTATACAAATATACATTTTTATTCCGAGCTTGATGAAATTTTGCACACTTGACCTTCGAAATAAGAGGAAGGTCACTGTCTTCATGAGATTTCAATAAACCACCGCCCATCCCCATTTCCCACCCCTTAAAGCAGAATGTTGGTACTTCCATATGAAATTTTGTACGTTTATCGTTCAAAATAATAGGAAAATTACTGTGTAGGGGTAGGGGTAGGGGTAGACCCATTTCAATCAACGTTTCAATTTTGAATGGTGGTCTTTCACCACGGCAATACTGAGAGTATCTTCAACTCTAGAACGTGCGTTTTAAAAACATTAGCCACTTACCAAAAATTGTTCATCTCCAAGGTCAAACCAATAAGTGCTGTTGATTTCCATCAACCTGAATTTTTAAAGAATACGAATAAAAATTGTTGAAATTTTGGGCGCTTCAAGTTTGACAAGGTTGTCGCGATAACCTTTCGTATTTTGTAAAACAGAACGGAAACCATTAAAAATTTTAATCACGCACCCACATGGTTTTTTTTCATAATGTTTTACAAAAATCGCAAAAAATGTAACCCTACCCCAACCTCGTTCTAAGGTTACATCGTACATAGTTTTATATATGGATTATAAATTAAGTCAATTTTTTTTGTAAGTTTGTTAATTTTTTGTGTAAGGTTTTGTAATTATATAAATGTATTACTAGAGGAAAATAAGAAAGCAATCAATGAATAAAAATTCTAAAATCTAGAAGAAAACATACCATGAGCGTTAATCTCTGTTCGGTTGCAACATCGTGTCTATATTATTCCTTCCCGTGTCCATAATCCTTGTCTTAATACGTATTTTGAAGTCGGTTAATTTTGTAATTATTTTTATTGCTAGAGGGAGGATGTTAAATACTTTTATAGAGATGTATATATGCACCAAAACACAAAAAAATAAGTTTGCGTTGTTCGCATCAACTCAAATTGTCCTACCCGTAACTTTCGCGAGTTAGACTACAATTGACAAACCGCCCCCCGCAATGTTCTGTGACCTGAAGAGTTTGTTCACACCAAGACCTTGTCGCCATTAAGTAATACGCCCGTATTCATGCACACGCCAATACAGACGGACCAAACACACACACTCACGCACCACAACTGCTCACTACTCGCTACTCAGAGGCAGTCATCATTGCCAACCTTATTATTTTCCTTGTTGACCAACTGGGTACGACTACTGTACGGTCACGTGATTACGTAGGTACGCCATCTTGACCCAGCTGTCAGACTGCCAACATTTTCCAGCGATGCACTTTCGGCTTTTCCTGAGTCACGAATGTCAATAATACTGAACAGACCCGGCCCTGAGCCAAACGGACCCGGCGCAGGTAAAATGTTTACCGCCCCCTTTCAAAACCCAAATGTAAACACATCAAATTTAGAAGAAAAAAATAAAAATATTTACGCGGGAATGTCTTTCCAGTTTTTTTCACGATGTGGTACGTCTAAAAAAATCTCAAAACTCAAATAATAGAACAGTGATTTGTAATCGAGTTTCACGCATTCGATTGTCGCCCAAGTACAATAGTTATATGAACTTTCAATTTATTGAACAGGCGCTGGGCGTCGAACGCTAGGTGCTGGAACGAAATGATTTTTTCTGACTTATTGGGAATAAAATAACATTAAAACAATGTAACTATTTCATTTTAATTAAAATTCGGTAGTATCAGCGCCTTGCAATCGGCCGCCTGGAGCGGACTGCACCAATTGCGCCAGCAAAGGACCGGCCCTGGTAGTAACTAATGCATTCATTATGAAGTGCATATTTATTTGTTCTTTAATTACGGTCAATTTAAACCATTAAAAAAATAATAATAATGAAAAATACATTAAGGGTAACGGCTGCGGTGCCTGTTTCATACAAAACTGAATTTTGAATTGGAGGCCAAAATACCATCCAAACTGGATCTTTTATAATTGAAGAAGATAATATTAACACATCCCAAATGAACCATGAATCCAAAAAAACAACAGAAAAATAAAAAGTTTTCAGTCGCATCTGGGACTCGAACCCAGGACCTCTACCTATCCGGGGTAACCGCTTAACCAACTTAGCCAATGAAACCAGTTCAATTTACGCCCTTGTAAAATAAGTCAATAGATGTCTCATATAAATAAAAATCGGGTAGGTATATCCGAGACTCTATTCCGATTGCAATTGAGTTCCTGTAGAAACTTTGCAATCATCATAAGGATAGCAGCCAAATGGAGGATAATATTAACAATTCTTGAACATGAAGTATCATATCGGTGTAGATGGCGTTTAATTGAACTGGTCTCATTAGCTAAGTTGGTTAAGCGGTTACCCCGGATAGGTAGAAGTCCTGGGTTCGAGTCCCAGATGCGACTGAAATCTTTTTATTTTTCTGTTGTTTTTTCGGATTCACGGTTCATTTGGGATGTGTTAATATTATCTTCATCAATGATTAAATATTACAATGAGGTTTACAAACTTAAATAAGTTATAAAAATAAAATTGAATGGATCTTTTATATTTCATTATGTTTTCAAAGCAGATGGATTAAAACTTATTTTTTTAAATCACCGTTAGCCCACAAATAATTGTTAAAGATGTCTCTAAAATCGCGGAAAATCAATTCCTTTAATGGTCGATATTTCATAAGGTGAAACAAAAATAAATAAAATACTTCTCATCCGTACTAGATATTTACTAAACCTTTAATTAAAAAAATAGATCCTTCAGTTTGGATGGGTATTTTGGCCACAAATGCAAAATTAAGTTTTGTATGAAACAGGAAGCACAGCCGTTCCTCTTAATTCGTTAAAGTTCATTCCTTATTTCATATATGCTTCAATATGTTGCTTTTAAATTTTTTATCCGAAGACTATAATATTAAGGTTAAACGTAAAGATTATTATGCAATTTCGCTACAACAGATGGCGTTAATTCTTAATATTTTAGAAGAAAATAAAACTTTTAGTACGTCATGTTTTAAATATTGAGATGAAATATTTGTTGGCTTGTGTACATACGGATATGAAATTGAATAAATTGCTTTTATAGGTTTAAAGCTATATTATTCCGAGAAACTTAACTGTATGTGTTAGTGTTACAATAAAATATTGTATTTTAATATGTTTTCTTGAAGAATTTAGAATTTCTGAATAAATTTCGAAAATTACTCGACCGATTTCGCTGAGGGTGTTCATATTAGTGCCGGGAAGGTTTAGAGAGTAGTTTGAATGAAATCCAATTTGTAAAACTGTTGCTATAACGTTTCAAAATTAATATGAAAAACATTGAACCAGCCATGTTGAATTGAGGTTAACCCATAGATATACCACTCTGGTTAGCCACAGATTAGCCACATATTCAAAAGGAGAAGGTTTGTTTGGGTAGAATATTTTCAAAATGGAAAACATAAGTAGGTACCTACTTAAGAACTTTATTATTTAGATATATTTTTCAAATTAATGTTTCTTTGTTTAGAGATAGTTTTACTTTCGCTGTCAAATCAATTATGTCACCCAAACGACAAGCAAGAATTCACAACTTCATAACTGTAATCCAAAAAAATTAAATATTCCCGAGCAGGGCCGGATACACATCGGCTAGTAATTTATAACTATGGGACGATAATTACTTGTTTACAATAAAAATAATAACAAAATATTGAGGTTATGTCAATCTTGGCCTTAGCTTATTTTGCCTTTCACTCTCTTTTGAACAATAGTTATATTTTCTATGTGCATATACCTGCGCTTATTGCTAACTAACTCACTAACTAACCATCACGCCGTTTCCCCGCAGGGGTAGGCAGAGAGCACAGACCGCCAAACAGCTCGATCTTGGGATACATTTCTTGCATTATTCACATTCTCTTCTGTCATTCTGAATTCTGGCATGGCCCTACTCAAGTGTTTTTTTTTATTTAATTTTACGAAAGAAAAAAAAACAATGCAAAAAGTCCCGATAAACTACTTTTTTGTAGTTTGTCTAACGGGAACTTTTTATTTAACTAACTAATTAACTAACCACCACGCCCGCAGGGGTAGGCAGAGAGGACGGACCGCCAAACAACTCGATCTTGGCATACACTTCTTGCTTCATTTCAGCTTGTTATTTAACGCTTAAAATTTACAGACAAGGTGACAAAATATGTAAAATAAAAAACAAAAAAAACAATATGTAAAATAAAAACATAAATATTTTTCAAGAATCTTACTCTAAAATATTTCTATTTGAAGAAGATGAATATTAACACATCCCAAATGAACCACGAAACCGAAAAAACAACAGAAATTAAAAAGATTTCAGTCGCATCTGGGACTCGAACCCAGGACCTCTACCTATCCGGGGTAACCGCTTAACCAACTTAGCTAATGAAACCAGTTCAATTTACACCATCTACACCGATATCATACTTCAACTTTTTTAATTTCTGTTGTTTTTTCTGTTTCGTGGTTCATTTGGGATGTGATGTAATTATCTTCTTCAATGATTAAATATTACAATGAGGTTTACAAACTTCAATAAGTTATAAAAAATAAATTGAATATTTCTATTTGATTTACTTGATCGTGCCATCTCTTCCTAGGGCGTCCCCGACGTCTTCTTACATTCACATTCGCGTCATACATTCTCTTTACACTCCTTATTTTGTTCATTCGCTCTGCGTGCCCAAATCACCTGAGCGTCCTTTTCTTATTCTTACTCATTGAGCTTACATCAGCCTCGCATTCTTTATGAATCTCAATATTTCTTGTTCAAAGGAGTCAAAATTACTCGACGTTCCATCTCTTAATAATCCGTTGGTTCTCTTCTCTTTTTTTTTAATAGTGAAATACAAACTATACATATCAAAAATACACTTGACAAAGTATGGACTGAAATCGTTGGAATACATTGCCTCCACCAGCTATAGCAAGTTGCCCGAGGAATTGAGACAAGTTTACGCTTTGGACAAATCTCTAAACAATGTTCTGAAATCTTATTTTTTAAAATGCTATTTGTGAAACCATTTATCATAGATACCAACTCCGTTATGATAGCCGTCCTTAAGCTTTGCAGATTCAGAAGTAGATATATTTCTCTCCTGTAAAACATTGTTATGTATTTCTATTGCATCTGTATGTTTCGAGCCTGTACATTTATTTGTAATACCTAATATTATGTAGCATTAATTAACAGTCCGATAATGAGTTGAATTGATAACTCTTGGAAGTGCAACATCGTTGTATCTCTTTAAAAGATATAAAAAAGACGACCTACATGGAAGCTGTATGAAAATGTCTCGTGTAAAGCGCTCGTAAACTCTTGAAGTCCATAGAATTGTAATGATTGCCCAGCATGATTCACTGAGCGCATTACCGCAATGGTGTGTCGTAACCTGACACGGTTTCCCATACAAGGTGTTGCCATTCTACACAAAAATACCCATACGGGATCTCCAGTCTTTTGTCGGTTCGTCCGGCGGACTGGTACCTACCTACCTAGTGCGGATTTTATAAGTGGAGAGTGGAGACAGCACTAAGTATGAATCAATGATGCCTAAATATTGGATAGAAAAAATTGATTTTAATTTGGTAGTATAATTTTCGAATGATTTCGGATTATGTGTAACCACCCAACTTTACCCAACCCAACCTGTCTTAAAATGCAGCAACGGCGCATAAAATTATACACAATTTGATAGACAGTCCATACCTCCTGGAATGCTATAAGTTTTTGTACCAAACAACTACTGTCAGAGGCGGCACCACGATCTGATATGCATAACACATGGTAGAACAGACGTGTTGTCTCAGCACAGCGTGACAAGGGGTATATGGTTCTGCTAAATAACATCTCTTTTGATATTTTCAACAAAAACCTTGAAGGTTTCAAGAGACGTGCAAAAATGTATTTTAATTATTTGTCATTCCGTATTGTTTTGTTCATGTGTATAGTACATGGACGCAGTCTTTTATACACAATTAAAAAATAAAAGTATAATATTTTATTGAAATAAAACAATTTCTTTGTTTATAACCACGAAATTTAGTTAATTTATTTACAACCGACCGGTTTCGGTTAACACAAGCATCACCAGGGTACAAAATTAAACTAATCAAAAAAACATTGTGTGTGCTTATGTAATAATAATAATGTTTTTATCTTCTTTTTTGTAACAAAATAACAAATAATGATATCCTCACTGGGATTTCCCGTGCTGAGGATTTCACTTACAAAATATTAAATTAAATTATATCAAATTGATGTGATTGCTGAAAAAATAAATAATTGTAAAATGAGGTGTTTTACGTGCAATTGAGTGGTTTCGGTATTATGTATCTGTCATGTTTGTAGTTGTGAGAACGAAAATACTATGTTTATGGTAGGTCGGTAAGCATTGTGGCGGGCTGGTCGGCTGGTCGGCTGGGCTGTCTATCGTATAACTTAAACTTGTCGCAAGTCTGAAAATAAACGTCTTATAAAGAAATCGTCTATAATTCAATTACTCGAGTGTAGACATATTAGTCTGTATTTGGTGTTAATGTATTTTCTATTTCAGATCTCCCTATGTAACGTATCCAGCGTTTTGAATTTTGATTTTTCTATTTATTTTGTTGTAGAGTTTGTTTAGTGCTATAGTATAAACAAGTTTTTTTGTCCAAATGTTGTGTTTGTGATTCCTTGTTGGATTTGTTTTTGACTCTGATATCTAGTGTTTCTAATATGTGTGATTTTTGTTTTTTTTTTGTATTTTTGAATGTAAAATAGTATTGTTTTAGAGTATAATTGTTTTATTGACTTAATGTTAAAATTGTTGATGTTTTCGTCGGTGCTAGTTCTTACAGGGACTTTAAGTATAATTTTTACGATGGCTTTTTATCCGATAATACCATATTCTAATAGTAATTGGCAGAGAGCCATGTAGATCTTAATAAAATCTTCTTCACTGAGGACATTCCTGATTGTTTTAAAAAAGTAAGTTATTTTTTTCTAAATTTTGTTATTTAAATAAATAATGTGGTCAGTCCACTTTAAATTGTTGTATGTACATATAGAATGAGACAAAACATAATATAGAATAAAGAAAGAGTGAGATAGCATGAAATTAAAATCTAACATAGTAACAGAGTAAAAGAAACAGATTTACAAATAAATAATTACTACATCTAAAGGGACAAAGCATCATTCAAAGTATTTAAATAAAATACTAGCTAATGTGTACCCGGCCTTGCTCGGGTTTATATAAAGTTATGATGTTATGAATTCTTGCTTGTCATTAGGGTGCCATAATTGATTTGACAGCGAAAGTAACTATCTCCAAATAAAAAAATAAAACATTCATTTGAATATTTTATTTCATTCCAAACGTTTATTTTTTCAAAATATATCTAAATCATAAAGTTCTTAAGTAAGATGTAATAAATATTTTTTAATGTTAAAAGCCCTACATATACTAATGTACGTGAAACGGCCGCTATATTATCGCCCGAACGCAACAAGCCGTATCCCGTACGTTCAGGTACAAAAAAAGCTATACCCGAAACCCACAAAATATTCGTATACGTCAAGTTTGTTCCTGCGTCATCTCGTTTAGTATTTCGTGGTCAGCCGAAGCTAACAAAAGTGTTCGGGTATTTTCGTCTCTCCCATACAAGTTACGTTACTAGTCACACGTATTGCACATTATTGCGAAATGTAATGAAAAAAACCGATGTTTTTTTACCTACTTTTTGAATAATAACCCAAAGGACGGGCGGTTAATGGTAGAATAAGTCGGGGACGACCGACTTCTTACACGGCAAGATCAAGTGAATCAAATACTCAGGTCATGTGAAGAGTAAGAATAAGAGAAGAGTATATATGAGACGATATATATATATATATATATATTTATATTTAATGTCAATACCGCACAAGAGACCCTAACTCCTAACCGTCTGGAGCCAGTGAGACTATGGCGTCCCCAATTGGGGAATGTTGTATGAAGGGGGGAAGGAGATGTGGAGAGGAGGGTGGGGAAGTAACTGGCTTTTCAGATCTGGTCACCAAACACTGCTAAAGACGTTTCGATTCTGAATGGTGGTTTTTCACCAGGGCGATACTGAAAGTATCTACCACTCTGGAACGTACCGCAAATATACTATATATTATTTTTAATTAATAAAATTTACTTGCGCACGCCGGGATTTAAACCGACGACCTCCGGATTCGTAGCCGAGCATCGTAACCACTCAACCACAAAAGCCATCAGATATGAATGTGAATTAAGCAAGCAGTGTGCCGAGATAGAATGTGTTGTCTGCCGGTCTATCCTTTCTGTCTACCCCTGCCAAGAAACGATATGATGGTTAGTTATTTTAATTTAAGTGTTATTGTAATTGTTTTTTTTTATCATTTCAAACCAGCGCAACAGATCTTCCAAGTTTTTTTATTAACTACTAGCTGATGTGTACCCGGCCTTGGTCGGAATATATATATATATATATATTTTTTTATAAAGTTATAAAGTTGTGAATTCTTGCTTATCTTTTTTGCGCAATAATTTGTTAAACAGAGAAAGTAATGCTTTGTGACGACTATCTATCTCTAAACAAAGAAACGTTTATTTGAAATTTTTATTTAATTCCAAACATTTATTTTTCAAAATATATCTAAATAATAAAGTTCTCAAGTAGGTGGTACCTACTTGTGTTTTTCATTTTGAAAATATTCTACGCAAACAAACCTTCTTTTTCGAATATGTAATCTGTGGCTAACCAGAGTTGTGTATCTATGGGCTGTTTTTTATACTAATTTTAAACCACTTTAGCAACAGTTTTGCAAATTGGATTTCATTCAAACTAATTTCTAAACCTTATTTCACTAATAAGAACAAACTGTGCAATTTTAAGCGAAATCGGTATAGTAATTTTCGAGAAAATCGTGGACAGACAGACGGACAAACATTCATTTTTATATATAAAGATTTATACGTTCTCAGTTCTTACTATCTTTCAATATTTTTCGCAAAAGGTCAGGTGGAATTGGAAAGATAATTACACATTATTTGTAATGCCTGTCGTTTTTGTTTTATGGTGTTTTTATTACAAAACGTATACCACATGCCTGCCATCTATTAAAGCAAATATAGATGAACCTGGTATTATATGTTATTTATCGAATCTTTTACAATCTACATTTACACCTATATTGTGAGACTGAAGGTAGTGGCGGAGGTAGGAAGATAAAGAGAAGAAGTTTGGAAAGTACGTACTTGGCTAAATAATTGGATGTTTTGTATAGCGCCGTTTTTTGTGAAGAATCACCTCAAGGGCGCTGTACAAATATTACTCCCTATTCTTTATCTAATTATGTACAAACAGATACAGTAAAACATACTTACTTGGCAGGTAGGTTGCTTCAGATGGACACAATTTTAAGAGAAAATTTAGAAAATTTAAGCATAGAGAACGATATTTTTACAGTTGCTATTTTATCCTCCCTTTCTATTGATGTTACATTCGTTACAAGATTGGTGGCACAAGAAGAGTTGGTATTTATTTGAAATATTTATAATTTTTTGGACTGGAGAATATTTATGAAATGACTCTAAAACGCGTAAGAACTTTTTAATAGATATTAACATTTTTTATTTATTTATTTATATACGAGGTGTGTTCAAAAGAAAAGGTGAATTTTGAATTTTCGCGGGCTGTGTACATTCGATTATCGATTTTTTTTTGTTATGTTGGTAGACATATGTTTATCATATGTTAGCATTATCAGCCATTTTGGATCAGTGGTTTGTTTTTGACAACTGGAAAGGTTAGTCACTTAGATTTTTTTTGATGAAATGCTGATATGGACATAGAAAACAAAGCAAATCTAAAATTTCACTTTAATCGGACTGATGATGCCCCAGAAAACGGCTATCAAGTTCCGACCAAAACTAGGAAATTCCTCCATAGGATTAACAATTATTAACAATTATTTCTAAAAAGAATAAAAAATTATTTTTTGAAGAAATGCTGATGAGGACATAGAAAATAAAACGAATCTAAAATTTCACTTCAATCGGACTGATGATGCCTCAGAAAACGAACCTAAATAAACAATCTAAGAACATCCAAAAACGTGACTAACCTTTCCAGTTGTCAAAAACAAACAACTGATCCAAAATGGCTGATAATGCTAACATATGATAAACATATGTGTACCAACATAACGAAAAAAAATCGATAATCGAATATACACAGCCCGCGAAAATTAAAAATTCACCTTTTCTTTTGAACACACCTCGTATATAATTTTTTTTACTAGTGGCATGCAATCCACAAAGGCTTAAAAGCTGTGCCTACCGTAACAGAAACGAACCATAAAAATAAATTAATAAAAACTCCAACAAATCTGTGATCAGATTATATATTTTTATTTTTTTTATGCCACAATCGTTTTACATTGATAAATTTTTACCGTTTAACAAATTTACACTTTTATTTGCAACCTGATTTTTGGCAATGCATTTGACTTCAATCAGTCTTTTTTGCGGGATACATAACGCAAAACCATGATGCTTGCACTATAACCAGTGAAACAGTAATACTGTTTGTTGGTAATTATTCACAATGAAAAATGTTCGTTTTGAAATTAGGGACATCATTTATTTATTTAACATCAACGGTACGAATGTACCATAAACAATAATTGCATGTCACAGTTAACTACAAGCATAAGAATATAGCACAAATAATTTAGAAAATTAACTATTAAATATTGCATTAGGTCGTATATAGAGAATAAAAGTTCATGAAGTATATAAAAGTAAAAGATATGGGTAGATATAAAACATTAAGTAAACTTTATGTAACTTATGATATTATAGCCTTCTTGTACTTACCTTTCGTGCAGTTAAATAGATCTGCTACATACAATAATGTTATAAACCGCAGTTAAACAAGAAGTCTTAATGAAAATAATAAGGAATTTTATTTAAAAATAACCAGAATAGGCCTCCAGATCTGGATGTTGAACGAACGAACACGTTTCAAGGTCCAAGCTGCCGAAATGATATTTTGGCGAAGAGTTGTAGGAGTCACAAGATGGGAACGAATAAGAAGCTGGGAGGAACTAAACTTAGAACCACTGCTACTCTTAATAGAAAAGTCGCAACTGAGGTGACTTAGTCATGTATTAAGAATGCCAGAAAGTGTTATTCCAGAAAGAAGACGTCCAGTGGGCCGCCCCAGACAAAGGTGGGAAAATCAAGTCCAAAGGCTGTGCGAGGAGAGGGTGAGCCTACTATGGACGGAAGCTATTGACGTAGCACAGGGCAGGGACGCCTAGAGGCGCCTTGTAAATGCCATAGGTTCTCGACCCGAGTACGACAAAGGGAAGAAGAATTAAAGTCATGAAAAAATATGAAGACAAAAACTGGGTTAACTAGGTTAGGTTAGATCAGGTTTTTAGGGCCTTTTTAAGGACTTTATACCACTTTTCAAAACTGTGCCGAATTGTCACGGAACCATAAGTTTGTAACCATAATCAAAATGTTGCTTAAAATGGGTTTAGCCGTGTTTGGTGACCAGATCTGAATAGCCAGGCACTTTTCCAGCTTCCTTTTCCACCTCCTTCTATCTCCACTCCTTTCAGCCTCACGACATATCACAGATGGGGATGCCAAAATCCCACCTGTTCCGGGCAGTTGGGCTATTGTGTGTTATGCACAAAAATAGTACCACCAATAATATTTGCTAATTAATAAATATTTATTGTAATTATTACATATTATCTATCCATTATACATGTAATATGTAATAACCGCAATAAATGCACAATTTTATTTCGAGTAGGTAGGTACCTACCTTAATTTAACCTCGAACAGCCGAATAAAGCGGCGGTAAAAAAACGACAACATGGCGGCGGTGTTCCATTTTCAAAATTTTCGCGAGGGAGTTGCGAAACGGCGGGCCACGTTCTGCGGCGTTCTCAGCGTCAGGTGTTGGGCAACGCGGATGTCGAGCGGCCGTTGCGAAACGCTGTACGAGCCGAGTCGGTTCTTACTTTCGTTCGTCGGTGTGGAAGAACCAACCTTTAGTCCCGGAGCCGCAAACAAAAATATTGTATGTATATATATATATATATCGTCCGCAAATCCGTGGTACAAGCGAGAAACAGGATAATCGATTTTGTGATATAACTTTTTTTATTTGAACATTCTTTTTCGAATAAATCTATTCCAAAGATGTAATTTTACAAAGTGAAATTTAAAAAAAAGTCGACTGTTTAGTGCGTCGAAGCTTAAACTCGGTTCCAATCCTTTATTAAAAAAAAAAAAACGTTTTAGAAATGTTCAAATAAAAAAAATAAAGTTTTTAAGGTGTGAGAAAGTGAAGTAGATTCCCCAGATTCCCGCTTGTACCATTAATTTTCGGACACCGTGTAGTACATTTTTGTATATTTTTGCAACTGTTAATATATGGTGGATTTCCATAAATACACTTTTTAACTTTATTCCACTTTTATTTTTGACCGTGACCGGTTTCAAACGAAGCTACTATTAAATGATTATAAAAGTCCCCGACTGTCCTTACACGGCACAAAATTGATTTATACATACCAAAACATTTACGTGTTCTCATCCAAAGCAGTTAGTTCTTGAAGCTAGTGGGAAGTAGTGGTGGGCGAAGCGGCTCGATGATTCGGATCACTGATCCGGATCACTCACTACAGGTTCGCTGATCCAGCTCGATTGAACAACGGTTTGCGTCTCCCCGCACCATGCCCTCTCTCTCGCTCCCTTGGCCCTCCTAATGACGTCCTTAAGACGCTCTTACACGATACTTTTTTCGTCCAGTTTTCATGTGGATTTTCTTTACAGAGAGCTGATTTAGTGATCCGGCTCACTAAACCGAGCCGCTTCGCCCATCGCTAGTGAGAAGACAGCATTTATAAACAGGAACATACATTAGAAGAGGACAATAGAATGGAAATAAAAATCACTCACATTCTCATGGCAGCGTATAACACAAGAACAGAATACACAGCTTCTGGCAAGCCACAGGCAGTTCCAATAATAATAATAATACTTGGATGACTTGTATAGCGCCGTTTTTGTGAAAAAATCACCCTAAGGGCGCCAGCAAGCAGTGCGATTGGAGGGTGGACTCTAGGAACAGACAGAATTCAGAACTAAACTTAAAACTCATCTTTTCAGACAATCATATCCATAAATTGAAGAAATGCACACACAAATTGCTTAGCTAGACTAGCCGGCCTTTGCTTACTTAGGTAAGTGACTTTGGTCACTTATAGAATAAGTAAAAAAAAATCACGGTTCGATGCGCAAATGCGTCCACAGCTGTAAATAACTAAATGTGTAAAAAAAAAATTTTAAAATGTTAATATCTATTAAAAACTTCTTACGCTTTTTAAGGTCATTTTATAAATATTCTCCAGTTCTAAAAAAATTATAAATATTTCAAATAAATGCCAACTCTTTTTGTGCCACCAATCTTCTAATAAATGTAACATCAATTGTAAAACTGTAAAAATCGTCTGTAAGCTTAAATTTTCTTTTAAAACTGTGTTCATTTGAAGCGACCTGCCAGGTAAGTATATTTTCTTTATCTGTTTGTACATAATTAGATAAATAATAGGAAGTAATATTTGTACAGTTCCTTTGAGGTGATTTTTCACCAAAACGGCTCTATACAAATCATCTAATTATTATTATTATTGATTTTTTTTTATTATTAAAAGGTTGATGATACCGTTTCCTTTGATATTTCAATACTCCCGCGGCCGTGAACCGCCGGTAGTTCATTCATTTTTAGGTTATGTCTCTTTTCGTAAACATTTTTTATCGTCCATTCGCTTTTAACAAATCGCCGTTCCTTCTGAGATGTATTTACCGAATTGATTCAATTTACGGCGATTTAATTGGGTCGAATACCTCTCCGACGCGAGATTTAAGTGGAAACGTGTGAATGTATTAGAAATATTCCAATTTGGGTTTAGATATGAAGTGTCGAAATATTGTTATTGATGACGAACCATTTTGAATTTGAAAGGTGTTTTGTTGTTTTTTTTTCTGATAGGGAGTAGGTTTATGGTATTACGGTCTTGATCATCTTGTTACAGATCAACAAAGTTATCAATGCAGTCAGGGGCGTCGCTACTGTAGATTATTTATGTGAATACCGCACTGTCCCAACTATTCTCAACTATCCAGAGGCTGTATGGACTGGCTGCGGAGACCATGGCGTTATTGTTTGGCGTTATCTTGTGAGGCTGAAGGGATTGGGTAAGAGGAAGGTGGGGAAGTACCTGCCAATTCAGATCTGATCACAAAACACTGCTTAAGCTATCTCTAGCAAAGTTTCGATTCTGAATGGTGATACTGAGAGTACCTAACGTGAGATATATAGAACCAAAGGATACCAAGTCAAAGGCACACCGGCTTCCATTCGAATCTATGTGGAAAGCACTTTTAGCGTGCATTTTTTTTATTTGCTGCATACAGTTGTATGTTATTATAGTAAATTTGTTCGTAATTCTGGCAATCCGTTAGCTACTTCATAAACAATCTTAACAATTCATAGACTGTCCTCGCTCCAACCCTCATAACATTCCGCAAAATGAGGATATAATCAATTCTTACAATCACTTCGGGTAGTTGGGACTCTTGTGCGATATCGCATCAAAAAAATTGTGTACTTGCCAAGGTATTTGATATTGATTTATTGTTCGAATCCCATTGCAACGCAAAAAAAAGTAAAGCAGCATTCACAAAAAATTCTAAAATGTTTCAGATTCTTAATATTCCAAAAAATCCACGGAAAAGGGACAATACTAAATTTCTAATATCTTAACTGGATCAATTCATATATATATATATTTTAGTACCTAACGGATTGCCAGAATTACGAACAAATTTATTATATGAGTATTAATGTCTATGCATGCTTTAAGTTATTCAAAACATACAACTTTAGGCAGCATAGAATAAATAATACACTACAGATTAATATATAAGTAGCTAACGGACTGCCAGCATTACGAACAAATTCATAATAACAATGCCTATGCATGCTTTGAGTTAATCATATCATACAACTGTAGGCAGAATAGAATAAATAATACACTACAGATTAATATATAAGTAGCTAACGGATTGCCAGCATTACGAACAAATTCATAATAACAATGCCAATGCATGCTTTGAGTTAATCATAACATACAACTGTAGGCAGAATAGAATAAATAATACACTACAGATTAATATATAAGTAGCTAACGGATTGCCAGCATTACGAACAAATTCATAATAACAATGACTATGCATGCTTTGAGTTAATCATAACATACAACTGTAGGCAGAATAGAATAAATAATACACTACAGATTAATATATAAGTAGCTAACGGATTGCCAGCATTACGAACAAATTCATAATAACAATGACTATGCATGCTTTGAGTTAATCATAACATACAACTGTAGGCAGAATAGAATAAATAATACACTACAGATTAATATATAAGTAGCTAACGGATTGCCAGCATTACGAACAAATTCATAATAACAATGACTGCATGCTTTGAGTTAATCATAACATACAACTGTAGGCAGCACAGAATAAATAATACACTACAGATTAATATATAAGTAGCTAACGAATTGCCAGCATTACGAACAAATTCATAATAACAATGCCAATGCATGCTTTGAGTTAATCATAACATACAACTGTAGGCAGAATAGAATAAATAATACACTACAGATTAATATATAAGTACGAACAAATTCATAATAACAATGCCAATGCATGCTTTGAGTAAATCATAACATACAACTGTAGGCAGAATAGAATAAATGATACACACTGGAAGTTCCTTCCACGTAGATTCGAATGGAAGCATGTGTGCTTTTGACTTGGTATCTTTTGGTTCTAGCCTCTGTAGAGTCAATCAAAATACAGCGTTCTGTCTCTCATACAGTGTCTGCATTGTATATTACGTTACGTGAGTTTCTTTCTTTCAATATCCCTATCAGTCTTTCCATCTCTCGTAAACATACTTCTCAAATACACAACTCATCCACCTGCTCCAAGTATTATTATCATTGTAAGAAATTACGCGTACCTACCTATATTCAATAAAATCTTAGCTGTCTTTGTTTTGTTAGAAATTCGTTTTGGCATTTCAACTAGGTACCACTTCTCTCTAAAGTACGACGATATAATATAATCGGAATGATTATTTCATAAATTCGTACAGAGAAGTTCCCAGAAGTTGTTGCCCAACCGATGGTTTTTTCAATGTCCATTGCGAAAGATATCGTATGCCGTTTGGATTTAATATGCATTATTCAATTTTGGCAGTCAACCCGTTCGGTACGGATGCTTAAAAAACGTTTTTTCATCCCAAGATAGCAAAGTTAGCAGCTCACAATTGAGTCCTGACACTGAGCGCTATCTAAAAGTCTTCGAGTGTTGTACCGAGTGGAAATACAAAGTTGAAATTATTGATGTTTGTTTATTCATATATCTATTTTATAATTGCATCTACCTACATTTTGTACCTACTTTATAATAACGTCTAGATTTATACACTTGTATTTATGTTTTATTGTATCACCTTTATGTAAAAGTCCATTTCGGGCGTATAAGTAAATAAATAAAACTAAAAATAATCACACAATCAGGATGAGAGATTTTCAAATTTTCGAAGGTAAAATTCAAGTTCTGTGAACGTTCTATTCAACAACTGTGAAACAACTGGACCATAATTAAATTGAAAATTAACATTGAAATTTTGATGACACTTTGAAATTCTCCGAAACTAAGTCTCTTCCAATCAAATTTGGTATTCCTCAAGGAAGTGTCATAGGACCATTATTATGTTTCATCCGCGTTCATTATTAGTAGCAAAATACGAACGACTGACAGAATGAATATTGTAAAAATGGGATTCCTGCTGTCTATTTGAGTTAAAATATTAAACCGTATTACATATGAAATCCGAAAATGACATCCGAACGAAATGTTAGCGAAATGAACAAAGCCAAGGGTAATTAGATTAGATTAAATTAGATTGCGTTAGATTTCCGTACAAGAGGTCCGTTTTATTGGAGCCAATGAATCCTGAATTGACAATTGAGAGAGTGAGATGGGAAAGACTTAATTAGACTGGCTATTCAGATTTAGTCTGTGAATGCTGGTAAAATCTTTTCCAGCAACCATTACGACCATTAATAATAATACGAAAGGAGATATGGCGTGAAAGATTGCCGAGCTACGACCAAACTGCACGGACTTCGAAGCGGCTATGCAGTGAAAGTTCTGCGTTTTGTTTGCAGGTAGAAAAACGATCGGTACGCCGCTTTGCATAGACGCAATTTGCAGTAGTATGGTCGAACGATGCTAGCGACACTCGGTTTCATACTAATAATGGTTCACGAGCCATCTCCCCTGTTTCAATTTCAATCTATCATTGCGACGTTAACCAGATAAAATAGAACAGTGACAAAGTAATAGTTTAGATATGGTTAGTTTTTTTTTATGAATTTTGTTTTCCCATATAATAAAGAAGAACACAAGAAATGCGACGTGGCTGTGTTCCTTGATCCTAAAGTCTCTCAGGAATTAATTTTCTAATACAAACAATTATTACATTTCAATCAAATGGAATGGCAATATATAATGTAAGAGAGACAGAGCGTTTTATTTTTGTATTTTCATTATGACTCTCTCGGGGTTAGAACCAAAAGTTACTAAGTTAAAGGTAATGCAATTAAATTCATGTAAATCTACGTGGAAGGCACTTTTAGTGTGTATTCTTTATTCTATGGTTTTATCGTGGAACAGACTGCGATACTTCCAGCAATTTCTCGCGCACTTGTCGAGATCTCAAGTCGCCAGGAGGATGTGTAGGGTTGAAAGAGTCTGGCCGACTATCGAGAGTGTTGTTCAGGTGAGCGTCGGCTCCGTGGCAGTTCCCTGAGCGATGACGTCGCTCGCCGACCTCGTAATAGTTAAAGGCCTATGACTCTGCAACGGACCAATGGTGCGGGGCCAATTCCGACATCGTCACATCGTCAAACTGCGGACGTCAGTAAGTACTAGGTTTGGATAATTTGTATATCGCCGTTTTTGTGAAAGATTTCCTCAAGGGCGCTGTACAAATATATTTTTTCCAGGTCTCTCTCTCATTACTATAGATAATCTAGCGCAGACCTGTGAAAATTACAGGATATAATTGCAGGATTTTTTAAGTTGAAATATAGAAAAATTCATAATAATAACAGATTGCAATCTTTGGAGCACAGATGGGAATGCTGTCCTTGTTCTATCGATATTTCAATTGAATATGCTTTGAGGAACTGGCGTCATTGATCGTCACTGGTGCACAGTCGGGAAACACAAATGCGCGCCCAACATTTGAGCACGGTTGACATTGCCACATGAGAACGGGCCGCTTACGACTCGTTTTTTAAGGCAAAACAAAAAATATCAAAACTAATCGTTTTCATTAAGTAAGTAATATTTTTTTTTATAATAACAAGTATTATTATTATATTTAATTAATACACAAAGGCACTTCCCGGGGATAATCTTCCGCTAAACATATAATTCAAGTAAAAACGATTTTTTGTGGGCTCTATTCCCCACAAGGGCAAAATATCCTTGAGCCCGGTTTCCATACAAAACGTTCCCATAGAAATATATTGCAATACAGAATGCGCATGAGCAAAGGACACAATATTCGGTCATCATTTAACATGTGCCCCACTAGCTAGAAGAAATAAGAAGTATGTATCAGTTATCAGTTTCCGATGATCGTTAGGTAGATATCTCCGTTGGAAATGTCTACAGATAGCAGTAATTATTTGCGAAAATCCAGTAACTTTACCGCTAAATATGAACTCGTTCGTTTGTATTTAAGGGCGAGAGGGAAGTCGGAGAGTTATTATTTATTCATTCAAAATAATGATAGTATTATTACGCCATACGATAAACATAGTGTTTTTAAATAGAAAAATATTGATTAAATATTTTATAAATTTACATAGGCTTAGTATTTATCAAAATCTAATCAGAAATATTACTTTTTCTGACCGTCCCATTGTATGTTTTACAAAATATTTAAAATACGAACATGATTTTTACAGTGGAGAAAAGTATTTTTAATCCTTTTTCGTTGCGTTTTTGTAAATAAACATAACCAAAGATTTGTAATCTGCATTACCAAAAAAAAAACATTAAAGTTACGTAGTGTTTATAAAAAAATTAAACCACACAATGTTCTTTTTTTTTAAATTTATCTTATCGACAAGTTACAGAAAAACCTTCACAGCATTTTTTAACGATATTCAACTTTTTAAATGTGTAATATTTCTGATTTTATTTTGATAAATGCTAAGCCCATGCAAATTAAAAAAAAAAGTAGTAAATATTTTTCTCTTTAAAAACACCATGTTTATCGTATTGCACAATAACATTATCATTATTTTGAATGCATAAATAATAACTCTCCGACGTCCCTCTCCCCGTTAAAGTATTACTTTTAGGAAGTAATTCGTTAAAAATTAACTGGGGCACGTGCCCGAGTGCCCTTCTTGAATAACCGCCGCTGCCATGAGTTATAAAACTTATTTGGTTTAAAAAGAGATTTATGTCAAAGCAAGATATCTCAAGCTAAAGTGTGAAGAGATTTTCTTAAAACTGCAGGTATTTTTTTGTGTTACATTTTTGAATTGTTTAATTATTTTGTAAGGCCGTTACTTCAAAATTCCCTGTGCAGAGGTGTGTAACAGAATAATAATGTAAATTAGAATTGGTGGAAAGGTTTTCTAAGAAAATTTACGTAGGGAATACATGAGATCATAAATACAGGTACTTCGCGATGTCTTACCCGACGTTCCCTAGTGAGAGAATACCATCAGCATCTACTAGTACTTCTATCTTTTTCCTCTTCTCCTATCTTCTTCTCTCTTCTATTATATAAAGAAGAATGTCCCGGGCGGGCGGTGTTTGTTTATTTTGTATAAAAATCTACAGTTTTTTTCCGAGCTTGATGAAATTTTGCAAACTTGACCTTTGAAACAAGAGGATGGTCTATCACCTCCTTCCCCCTTTCCCACCCCTTAACGCAGAATTTTGGTACTACTTGATGAAATGTCGCACACTTGACGTTAAAAGTAGGGGTAGGAGTAGGAGTAGGGGCAGGGGTATAGGAGTGGGTAGGGGTAGGGGTATGGGTAGGGGTAGGGGTAGGGGTAGGGGGAGGGTAGGGGTAGGGGTGGGGGTAGGGTTAGGGGTAGGGGTTGGGGGTGGGGTAGGGGTAGGGGTAGTCATATGGGTACTTGTAGGGTTAGGGATGGGGGTAACACATCGCAACCTCAATACCGTTCACTTATACCGTACTTCAGTCCATTTTAAATGATATTTAAAGTTCATTTTCATAGAAACGTTTTCAAATTTAGAATATTTCAAAGTCTGCGTAATCGCTCTAAATCTACAGCTGGTCGCGCGTGACGTCATACGGGTGCAGTCTTGTGATTTGACAGATACAGCACAGGATTTTGTATGCCGAATTCAATTCGTTTTTATTCTTAAATTTAACGATTTTTAATTGAAGAACACATTGTAAAAAGTCAGCATCTCATCTCGATTGTTTTTGCAGTATATCAACTTGTAAAAGTACAACCATAGCCGCACTGGATCAAATTGTCCCGATCCGCGTTTTTGAGGTTATGATGTCAAAACAAGAATGAGCTTTACCGTACATAATTTTATATTATATTCATAGTAAACCATAGCTAAAAAACATAAGTAATAGAATTATGTACTAAATGTTAACTCCAAGAATAATAATAAAATTATTAACATATTATCATAAGTTCCTTATTGACCATTAGTTAGTTGATTATCGGTTTGTCCATGAATATATCTTTTTTAAATATAGAACAACAATTGTAGAGTACAAATTCAGTTTTAAATTCGCCAAAACTAAAATAGATATATACATATTTAATATCAAAACAAAATCGCACATAATTTTTTTTATACAAAACCAGAACGAATCCCCACGCGAATATCTGCTTGACGTCAGATGCCGCCAATGATGCCAACCAAACAGGTCGTTTTGATTAATTGGTTTTTAATTATTTTTTAAAATAACGTTTTATTAATTCTATCTATAAAATCTTAAATATGCAGAATCGACGTTTGTTGATACATTTTAAAAAAAATCCTTATTGTTCTAGAGGTCCTTATTGGCGCCAATATTGTTCTCCCATACTACTGAAAATTGCGTCTACGCACATCAGCGTCATGCCTTTGTTCCTACCTACACATTCATTCTACTTCATTGCATAGTCGCTTTGATATTCCGTGCAGTTTAGTCGTAGCTCGGCGACGGTGTCGTGGGTTCAATTCCTCTGCTGGCTAAGTCCCCTATCATCGCACATTTAACATCTTCAGCTTATAATGATGATAGGAGTTTTTCAAATATTGTTAGGTTAATCGTATACCCGAAGATGTTTGTATTCCCTTAAAAATAAATATATATATACGACTCCCTTTGTTTCTGTAATAATCTTCTATGTGGAGGAACTCGAATATAATGTAGCAATTTTTTTGATCAGATTTTAGTATTCAGAATCAGATATTCCTGTGTTGGGCTCGAATGTAATTCTATTCGTCTGCCGCTGAATTCATAGACAAATTGAAATTCGCTTCGCATAACCCTAGGCTACAAGTCCTTTTAGATTTAGCAAAATATTCTACAGATTTTGATATTCCGGGAAAGGTCTCAGGGGCGAACCTACCATGAAAATAAACCTGGGGAAAGTTTAAAAAAAACCGGATTAGTGCGGGTGTTATCAAAACCACCCGGATCACAACACAGGGACGCTGTATAAAATCGGCCTCCTAACGTAAATGAGATTTTCAAAAATGTTAACTAACCTTTTCGTAAATTGATTTAATAGTTTAGTTACTTCCAGGAAGAATAAATCATTTTTAAATATGCCTAGACTTTTTTCTTTTTTTAATTTTCCACGAAGGTAAATTATGTAAATTGCCCCCCTCGTAGCTAATGGATTGCTTGCCATATTGCGAATGTATGGTGTTAAAATGGATGTTATCATGTTGTCGTGTAAAATGTGTATGTACTTGTGATGTTTTAGGCTCAGTGTTATAAACGAACTACCAAATTTCTGTTACGTAACGAACCGTTTCGTTAACGGACCGTTATCTGTACGTTTGCCATTTCCTTGTCACCACTTTCACTGCTCAATAAGGAATCTATTTCACAAATACAAATTGTATTTTTAAGGCGATGCAATGGGAAGTAATGCAAAATCGTGTGTTTTCGGTTTGAGAATTTGTTGGCTTAGAAATATCATAGGTGATTGAATTAAATACTGCAATTAGATCACACCTTGGCCTATCATTTAACCGTCCACTTTTTTGGTATGTCTCTTTATGAGCTTAGAAAAAAATAAATTATGAGACATTAAAAATATGTTTAAAGCGCAAAATCTTCTACTTAACACCTTTTCAAAAATATTTTCGTATTGCTCATTGTGGTAAGTGAAGGTTTTTAGAATATGACCGTAAAACATTTTAATAATTAGGTCTGAGCTTTACAGAATTGAATAAAACACGCATTTTTGTGATGTTTTTTTTGCTGAAATCGAAACATGCGGCCGATGTAAAGCGGGATTTTCAACCTTGTCGCCACCTGCATAAGGAGCGCGTGATTTCGTTAAAATTTTTGCCGGTGGATGGCCTTAATTAAAATAGTGTACGCTTTCAAATAATCGATCGTTGGCAACAACTGACAGCTGTCAAACGACCGGTAATCTAACGGACGTTTATAAAACGGCGAAATCTGGCGGTAAACCAAATATTAGTTAAAAATGATATGAAGCGTTTCGAACGGGTGATTATGAAACTGATCCTTTACGAATTCTATGTTTGTATTATTTTTACATAGGTATTGTTGTACACCGTTATGGGACGGTTTGTATTTATTCTTTCTTATTTCTCTGTGATTTAAAAAAAAAATTATCCTCTGTCGTGTACATAATAAATAAATGATTGTTAGAAATAGATAGATTCCCAACAGCTCAGTCCCGCTCTGTGTATAGCTTATAGGCACTGAACTAATATTATCCAGAGAGCCTGTTGCTAGTGGGGCTCAGGGTATGTTTTCTCAGAATCATAATAACATGTTAGCCAAATCTCCCAAGGAAAACCCACTCAGCTGCTTTGTTTGTAAAAGGAACCAGTACCGAGCACCCAGTACTAGACGAGCAGATTCATTCGCGGTAGTGAATTGATTATGTCTGATTCACAAAGTGTTGTGAATTTGTTCATTTAGTTGATTCCTTTAATTCATAAATAATTGAATACATGATATACTTAAACATGAAAATAACAATCGTATACAACTAGATAATAAATAAAACGACAAGTTTGTATACACCTCATTGTAGTGAATAATGGTTTCGTATTTAAAGATAAAAGATCCAAACAAAGATATAACCTACCGATTACGGATTCCTCTGAAATTTCCACCCTACTAATGAAATTAACAGCTTGGCCATCCTCGCTGGGACTAACACAATCGAAATCGCCGCGGGCATTGAGGAATGAATTAGGAACGTCTGACTAGTGTCTCGCAGTGATTTGACTAACTTGCGCCCTGCGGACCTAGTATGGACAGACTTGATATGGACTGGATGAGGTGATTTTCTCACGAAAACGGCGCTATAGAAGTAATCCAATTATTATTATTATATAGTGAATACGATGTCACGATTGAATACGGAATACATTTCATTAGGGAATACGGACTGCTAAAGCGAATATGCGCAGCTCGACTAGTGTGACCGGTACGGACTAGTGCAGAATTAAATTGTTGGTAAATGCAAAAATATTAATTAATATGTTCTAATTTCTTATGCAAGAACGATTCTATGTATGTACTCATGTCTGTCTTTCCTAAATCATGAAGTCAAGTCTGTGGAAGATGGTATTATCTGGTTCTCTGTAATGATAAAAAATTACATGCTGTAGTGGTAGTATGGTGCGGTAGAAAAGCAGTTCAGAAAATATGTGCTGAATTAGCAGATAGCGCAAATTCAGCCCTGCAGAAAATTTCGGGAGACTGCCTGAGACACCTGTCAAAAGTGAAAAATCATCTTTCTTTCTTTGACAACTAATCCTTTGGCACCCCAAAGCACTGGAAGGTTAATTTGGGTTCTATCGGAGAAGGGTACACTGAACACTGCACAATAATCTCCGGCGACTTTGCAATGACGCCCATAGTATCCGCGCGGTAATTACGCTTCCGAACGTTAAATAATCGTAGGGTTACAAGGCCTAAGCTAAGTAATGAAGAATTATTATTTTTATAAACAATAATTATTAATCTAAAACACTCATCGAAATTGAAAAAACCTTCCGAGCAAAGATAAATGTCGCCGGCAGGACTCGAACCCGCACCCTTC